>ML307780.1:6469-40049 GCA_005239505.1 Nicotiana paniculata | reverse complement strand
ATCTTTAGGTTCAATTAATTAGTTTAAATTTAGAATCCACAAATTAATTAGCTTAAGTCATTATTTAAAATAAGGGGTTTAATCTTGCAAACTAATTTCTAAGTGTTATGTTAATTAGAAAGGCTAACATTGCAAAAGAAAGAAAAGAAAAAGGGAAGCTAAAATCAGACTGGGCCAATTTTCATGGCCCAATTTCCTCCTAATCCGGCCCAATACCCTTCACCTCACCTATAAAAATAAAAATAAGACCTAATTTTATCAGACCTAAAAAATGAGAGGACCCCCCCCCCCTCTTTCCTTAAACCCTAGCCGCATCCCTTAGCCGCATCCCTTTCTTCTCCTTCTTCAATCTCTCTCTGAACATAGACGGATTCCTCCCATCCCCTTTAGGAACCCTAGCTTCCCCATCTCTCATCTTCTCTCTCACGACCCACCTCCCTCGATTTCCATCGAAAACTCACCATCACACTCACACAAAGATGAAGGCTCACCTACTCATGATTTGAACACAAACGGCTGAAACAAAGCTGGAAAATTCGAATGAAGATCTGAAAATCACAAAGCTTGAAAAGCAAAGGAAGAACATTAGAATTTTTTTAGATTACTTTGTAGTTTGGATTTGAACAATTTAAAATCAAAGCTGCATTTATTTGCTGCTGATTTAGAATTGATTCGCCTGGTTTTCCAACTTTTCTTCCTCTGATTTGAGACTGTTAACTGATGAACTGCATCTTCTGTTCAGACCTTCATTTGGTTTTTGATTGTTGTTTATGTATGTTCAGTTGTCCATACTTTTATTGTTTGAATCTTAAATTAAAATTCAATTTGTTTATGTGTTGATTCTGTTCCGCTTCATAGATGTGTCATGTGTAATTGTTGATTTGTTTCGATTTACTTTCTCTGTTAAATTATGAAACCATTATGTTCTAAATTTGTTATGATTCTTAGATTCGTCATGTGTATCTGTTATTCTAAGATTTAGCATTTGAGTTGATTAATTGGATGAAAAATAGAAGATCATTGGAAGCCTGTGAAGGCTAAAGTTGGCTATTATTGTAAAGTTGGATGTCACTTTAATGTCCAGACTTGCTGAAATCAAAAATGATTGTTGGGCTTTGTCAAATAAGACCACTAAGAACTGGTTTTTTTTTTTTTTTTTTGAGAAGCAAATGGGGTCCATGAATTTGAAGTTGTAAGGTGACATGGGCCTAAAACCAACTAGCCATGCCAACTCAATAGATACAGGCATGTTAAAAGCCCATATAATTGATATTGATTCCATTGTGAAGTTTTATCAGTAATCCAATAAGGTGAAATGCATCCACGTCTCAATTAATATCTACTCCCCATACATGAGTTCAACTTGTCCTTGGTCAGTTAATATTTTGTTTGTTATTTGAATTGTTATTCCTCTTTATAAGCAAAGAATAAATTTTCCGTGATTGAAACTCCCCAATTTCCCAACCTTCACGCTTCATCTCGAACTTAGAATAAATAATTCATGAATAATCGTAGTTTGCTTTAGGCGCATTCAATAATAAACCATCGTGACTTGGGTACGGTTCCGTGGCATAGCCATTATACATAATCCCCAATTCGGGTGTGGCAACTCATGTCCCCGACCATAATTTCGAACAATAGTAAAATCACATGTTGCAATCGCGAGTGCATTTCATGTGACGTGGTTGCGATGTGTCCAAAACAAAAAGTGCATGCCATCGTGACTTTTTTCAAGATAAATCCATAAATACCCAAATTGGTTTATATACATATCTCGTAAGTTAAAAATACCTCTTTTAGATAATAATTGAATATCGCCTCAAATAAGCATTTTAAAACCGTCACGACCATAGTCTTGACTATATAATCTACACTCGGTTGTGGCAACTCATGTCCCGACTTTAACTCGAAACAATAATAAAATTTAACATGTTGTAAATCGCGGGTGCGCTTCACGTGGCGTGATTCGCAATATGTACAAAACAAACGAGTGTGCGATATTGCGACTTGTTCAAATAATTTCCATAAATATTAAAAGCGGTTAAAATTTAAAAAGTCTAAATGCACGATAGGCTAAAACACATAAATAATCAAATAATTTAGGCCAAGTACTAATAGTTAAGCGATTGTGCTAGAACCATGGAACTCGAGAATGCCTAACACCTTCTCTCGTGTTAACAGAATTCTTTACTCTGATTTCTGGTCGCAGATAAATCAAAACAAAGTCAAATTTCCTCGGTTTGGGATTTTTAAAACAAAACGGTGTCCCAGAGCATCATCAAAAATCCGGGTGGCGACTCTGAAATAATAATAAGTCCCAAAACCGAATGATGTCACTTTAATTGGAAAAACTCTCTTATTACCCTTCATTAATCCGGGGGTGAAAAAGGGAGGTGTGACAAATAGGACAATTTCACTTCCTTCATTCATATCGTGCAAGTTAATTAATCTGCAAGTTTGAAATTATCATTCCATTCTCTCACCGTTGGTGAGGACACGAACGGCGGTTCCTGATGATGTTACCCTGAAGAAAGTGTCGCAAGGGTCAGAGACAGGGTAATCGGAATTTGATTATTTGGGAATTTGACCTCGTTTTGGGGTCGGATTTCAAAACAAATTATATATTCGGGTTCGTGGGGGAATAGGTAATCGGATTTTGTAAAATTTGTCAGGTTCCGAGGTGCGGGTCCAGGGGTCGACTTTTGGGTAGATTTTTATAATATTGTAAAGATTAATACTTTATTATTCGGAATAGTTCCTTATACGTTGTATGTGTATTTTGAAGTTGTTTTAGTTGATTGTGAGCCGTCCGGAGGTCTTTTCGCCCATGAAATCTAATTTTGAGTACCGGGTTGTCGTCATTGAGGTAAGTATCTTGCCTAACCTTGTGGGGAGAGGGGGAACTACCCCTTAGGATTGAGTCTTCTTTATTAATTGTAGTTCGTGTATACGAGGTGACGATGCGTACTCGGACTTATTTGCAATTAGATTGGCTTTTTTAGGACTCGTAGGTTCTTATATTACCTGTGTATGATTTGTAATTGTTACATTTGAACCCTTGGTTGGTAATTTCATCCCTTCCTGTTTAAATTAGAATTATTTGTTTTTTGGATTCCTTCGTTGGCTATTTGACCTTACTTGACTTAACTGAATATTCCACTTCTCTCATCATCATGCTATATTTTTCCTCCTAGTTGCCTAATTGACTATAATTAGTGTCATCTAGCCTTTATGTTGACTAGCCGTAGTTGGAACATCTATTCGTTGGAGTCAAGCATGCCCGTGAGTCTTACATTGTGATTTATATGACTATTCCTTTAAGTACTACTTAGGTCTAATTGTTAGACATTTATATTAATGGTATTTCCTTGATGTTGCTTATTATTGGGCCTTTTTGTTTAAGCTGAATGTTATTCCATGAAGTTAATTGTTTAGGTGAGATTGGTTATAGTTGTTTCCCTTGTCGGGATGTGATTGAGATTGGTTGTAGTTGTTTCCCTTGCCAGGATGTTATGGTTTCTGTTACTGTTTTTGTTGTTAATGATATGGTTTGTATTGTTGACTCCCTTGCCGGGATGTGATGGTTTCTACTATGGTTTATGCTGTTAATGATATTGTTTGTACTGTTGACTCCCTTGCCGGGATATTGTGGTTTCTATTACTGTTTATGCTGTTAATGATATTGTTTGAACTGTTGACTCCCTTGCCGGGATGTTGTGGTTTCTATTGCTGGTTATGCTGTTAATGATATTGTTTGTATTGTTGACTCCCTTGCCAGAATGTGGTGATTTATTTTCCTTTCCAAACTGTTGTTCTTCATATTTTTTGTGTGAGGAAGAGTGTAAAGCACGAAGGGTGATGCCGTGTATTATGAGGAGGAGAGTGTTAAAGCACGAAGGGCGATGTCGTGCCATGTTATGGTATTGAAGCACGAAAGATAATGCCGTGCCATGTTATGATATTAAAGCACGAAGGATAATGCCGTGCCATGTTATGATATTAAAGCACGAAGTATAATGTCAAGCCATGTTATGAGAGTAAAAGCATGAAGGGTGGTGCCGTGCACTTGTTTTGGTGAGAATGAGAGTAAAGCACGAAGGGTGATGTCGTGCACTTATTTTTGTGAGGATGAGAGTAAAAGCATGAAGGGTGGTGCCGTGCACTTGTTTTGGTGAGAATGAGAGTAAAGCACGAAGGGTGATGTCGTGCACTTATTTTTGTGAGGATGAGAGTAAAAGCACGAAGAGTGATGTCGTTCACTTGTCTTTGCATTTTATTTTGTTGTTCAAAATTTGGATATTCCTACTAATCTCTTACTGCATTTATTGGCAAGATTTAATATTCCTCCTGTACGACATGGTAATTTCTGAGTTATGGACTGAATTCCGGTGGATAAATGTTGAGGAGATTTTGATCAAGGGATTTTATTGGAAAGTGTTATTGATAAAGCAATGGTTTGAAATAATTATATTGAATGACTTTTACATCGAAGGTATATTTGAAAAGCACTAGTCTTGCCTAAAATGAGATTTGGAAGTCATTTATTGGGAAAACATCTTTGAGAAGTTTCGTATTTTGAAAGAAACTATGTTTTACGTAATTCTCTCTATTAAATATGCTTATATCTACTTTTGGAGAAAATATGTTTTCAAAGGAAACTCCTCCATATAAAAATGATTTTTATTTGCAAAAGTTTTTCATATGAACTGTTGTTTAAAGATTTCCACCAGTTTATGGATTTTAGTGGCTAAGGCCCGATGTGAACAAACCGATGTAGAGTTGGGTTATTGGTGTTTGCTATTGTATTGGGTTTCCTTTCGGTTTGGCTTGTTTTGTTGTCCATCTTTCTGGGTATTTTTGTGATGTTTCATGATTGATTTCTGTAATTACCTTCCGCATTATATTGTCATTTTTGTAAATTATTCCGTGAAGTCTTAAATAGATGTAACGTTCGGTCATTACTTCAGTCATGTTATTTATCTTGTAGATTAGTGGTGTATTGACTAGTCCTCGTCACTACTCCACCGAGGTTAGTCTTGATACTTATTGGGCACAGCTGTGGTGTGCTCATACTACACTTCTGCACATTTTTGTGTGCAGATCCAGGTTCATATTGTAGTAGCTGTGTGGATGATTGTCGAGGAGGCTCAAGGTAACCTGCTGCTGCGTTTGCAGGCGTCGGAGTCACCTTCTTTGTATTTATTATTCATACAATGTTGTATCTATTTCCAAACAGTTGTACTTAGAAGTTGTAGAAGATTTGTAGAGCTTATGACTTGTACTACCGGTTTTGGAAAAGTTTGTATATTCTGTTGAGATTCTATTTCAAGACTGTTAGTTTTCCTTTTATTTTGTTGTTATTCGGTAACTGCTAGGCTTACCTAGTTCCTAAGACTAGGTGCCATCACGATACCCAACGGAGGAAAATTGGGTCGTGACAGCCTTGGATTGATTCTAGTCGGTGATAGGCCATTAGCTTCAGATATTTAGACTTTGGCTAATCAATTCGTGAGGTTAGAAATTTCAGAGCCCTGCCGTGTCTTAGCTTGTACAGTCGCTCGGTCTTCTTTTTTCGAACCTATCAAAGATCGGCAGGATGATGACCAGCACTTGATGGTCCTTAGGGACACAGTTCGGCACGGTGGTGCCAAGCAAGTTACAGTTGGAGATGATGGCGTTTTGAGGATGCAAGGTCGAGTGTGTGTGCCTAATGTTGACGGGCTTCATGAGTTGATCCTTGAGGAGGCTCAAAGTTCTAAGTATTCTATTCACCCAGGTGCTGTCAAGATGTACCAGGACTTGCGGCAGCAATATTGGTGGCGAAGGATGAAGAAGGATATTGTTGCTTATGTGGCTCGTTGCTTGAATTGTCAACAGGTGAAGTGTGAGTATCAGAGACCTGATGCTTTGCTTCAGTAGATAGAGATTCCTGAGTGGAAGTGGGAGCGTATCACTATGGACTTTGTTGTTGGACACCCACGGACTCAGAGGAAGTTCGACGCCGTTTGGGCTATTGTGGATAGGCTGACTAAATCAGCATATTTTATTCCGGTGGCAAATACTTATACCTCGGAGCGGTTGGCCGAGTTATATATTCGAGAGATTGTTCGCCTTCATGGTGTGCCTGTGTCTATCAATTCTGGATAAAGTACGTAGTTTACCTCACACTTTTAGAGGGCAGTTCAGTGTGAGTTGGGTACATGAGTTGAGTTGAGCACAGTGTTTCATCCTCAAACGGACGGGTCTGAGCATAGTATTCAGATCTTGGAGGATACGCTCCGCGCCTGTGTTATTGATTTTGGAGGTTCTTGGGATCAGTTCTTTCCGTTAGCAGAGTTTTCCTACAACAATAGTTACCAGTCGATCATTCAGATGGATCCCTATGAGGCATTATATGGAAGACGGTGCAGATCACCAGTTGGATGGTTTGAGCCGGGAGAGGCTCGATTATTGGGTACAAACTTAGTTCAAGAGGCCTTAGATAAGGTCAAGGTTATACAGGATCGACTTCGTGCAGCTCAGTCTAGGAAGAAGAGTTATGCCGACCATATGGTTCGTGATGTAGCATTCATGGTCGGAGAAAGGGTATTTCTTCGGGTTTCTCATGAAGGGTGTTATGTGGTTCTGGAAGAAGGGAAAGTTGAGACCTAGGTATATAGGACCATTTGAGATTCTCGATAGAGTGGGGGAGGTAACTTATAGACTTGCGTTTCCTCCAGGGTTATCTTCAGTTCATCCGGTATTCCATGTGTCTATGCTCCGTAAATATCATGGTAACCCGTCCGACGTGTTAGATTTCAGCTCTGTCCAATTGGACAAAGATTTGACCTATGAGGAGGAGCTGGTAGCCATTTTAGACCGACAAGTTCGTCAGTTGAGATCAAAGAGTTGCCCTTCAGTTCGAGTGCAATGGAGAGGTCAGCATGTTGAGGCAGCTACTTGGGAGTCAGAGTCGGACATACAAAGAAGATATCCCCACCTGTTTGCCAGTTCAGGTAATTTTCTATTTGCGTGCGCAGTCCAAGCGCGAAACCGAAAAGCTTTTATGTGAAAATATATGAAATAATAAATTTTGAGAGTTAAATTTAATTTTTAGTTGACTTTGGTCAACATTTTGAGTAAACGGACCCGGATCTGTATTCCGGCAATCCCGAGAGGTCTGCAGTAAAATATGGGACTTGGGCATATGCCCGGAATTGAATTCCGAGGTCTCTAGCCTTATAAATCAATTTTTGAAGAAAATTGTTTTTGCTGGATTATTAAGGAAATAAAGAAATGAACTAATGTGTTAAATCGTTGGTATCATGCCCGTATTTTGGTTTCGGAGCTAGGTACAGGTTTGTTATGGCATTTAAGTCCTATCTGTGAAATTTGGTGAGAATCGGAATTTATTTGATGTGATTCGGACGTCCGGTTGAGAAATTGTGAAAATGAAGTGTTCTTGAGGAAAATCATGAGTTTGAGGTTAAATTCGTAGTTTTTGATGTTATTTTGATGATTTGATTGCACGAGCAAGTTTGTATGATGTTGTTAGAGTTGCGTGCATGTTTGGTTTGGAGCACCGACGGCTCGGGTGAGTTTTAGATAGGCCACAAAGTGATTAGAACTTAAGAAAAACTAAATGTGCATCTAGTGTTTTGCACAGGACTCTGATCTCGCAAATGCGAGATCAGGCTTCGCAAATGCGAAGTCTGCCGGCCTGGGAAATGCGACTATATTGTCGCAAATGCGAAGAAGGCCTTGGAGGGCCAACCTCGCAAATGCGAACCTTTGGTCGGAATTTCAAAGGGCCCAGATGTCGCAAATGCGACATATATGTCGCCAATGCAAAGGCAACAGGATTTCAAAGGGTTCGCAATTGTGAACCCCTTATCGTAATTGCGATAACTTAAGCCTATTAAATCATATTTTAGACGGGATTTCCACCCATTTTTCAATTCTCTCAAACCCTAAACCTCCATAGAAGATTTTCCAAAGACCCAAACTTCTCCAAATCATTGGTAAGTGGTCTCTAACTAATTCCTTTCAATCCTTAACAACTTTTTACAAGATTTCATCATAGAATCTAGAGTTGTCATGGCAAAAATTGGGATTTTTAGGTAGAACTTATGAATTTCGAAATTTGGAAATTTAGACCTTAAATTGAGGTTGGATTCAAAAACCAATTGTATAGTTGGGCTCCGGGGAGAATGGATAAATGGGTTTTGGTCCGAACCTCGAGTTTAGACCAAGCGGGCCCGGGGTCGATTTTTGTCATTTGATAGGAAAACATGATTTTTCATTAAAGTTAATGTCTTTAGCAATAATTAATGATATTGAACCAATTGTGATTAGATTCGAGCGGGTTAGAGGTTAATTCTAAAGGAAAAGTTGTGCTTGAGCAGTGAATTGCTTGTGAAATTGAGGTAAGTGATTGGTTTAACCTTGTCTTGAGGGAATAGGAATCCCCAACTTAAATGCTATATGTATTTGCATGTGTGTGGTGTATAGGTGATGTGACGAGTATCTATGCACCACTAAACTGTCTGTTGAACATGATCCCTTCCCTGTTCCCAATTTGTTTGTTTCCTCGCTTAATTATTTTCATGAGTTTGATGCCTCCATGTCCACTTGTTTTCGTCAACTTGTTGTTAAATATTGTTTCACGTATTTGGAAGTGTTAGTTGATCCCTTAGCATCATTGTGGTATTAAAAGGGTTGAGCTGGTTGACAGTGTTTTACGATACACACGCTTGGTTTCATTGTGAAATGATAATTGATGAAGTTCATGAATAGTACAACTTTCTGCTTACAATTGTTGAGACATAAATATTGTGAAAGGATATGGCCTAAATTGTGAAATATTTTTATAAATAAAGGGATATGATTGTCTGGTGGGAGCGGGTTGCACGCCGCAACGAGGATCAATAAGGGAGGACAGGTGGGATCGGGTTGCACTCCACAACATGAGAAATACGGGTGATAAATATAGGGAGGAGAAATAAGGGTGGATAAGTGGTAGCGGGTTGCGCGCCGCAACAAGGAGCAATAAGGGAGGATATTCATGTTTTACTGATTTTAAACATAAAGACTGGAATACTCACTATTTTGTTGTTGTCATTTCATATTCTGCTCTTACGGTTATTTTAAATTGAGACTCGGAGATTTTCGTGAGGATTGGTTAAAGCTGAGATCTGAAAAATTTAACCGAGTTTTTTTTGTTTATTTGTTGCAAGTACCGTTTAATTATTGTTATTCCCTTCTTGATTTATTATACATGGTATCCAGGTTGTGTTATAAATACTCAGCCGTAGCGTCGTCACTACTTCGTTGAGGTTAGGCTCGGCACTTACCAGTACATGGGGTCGGTTGTACTGATACTGCACTCTGCACTTCTTGTGAAGATCTAGATACATGCCAGAGCTAGGTGAAAGTAGTAGTTTATATCATTCACACGGAGACACGAGGTAGATCTGCTGGCGTCCGCAGATTCCTGGAGTCTTCTCCTAATTAGTTATTTACTTTTTTATTTCATTCAAAACAGACATATGTTTTCTTTCGGCCAAATACTTGTAGTATTCTTTAGTAGTTCCTGAATTGTGACACCAGACCCCGGGTGGTTATATAGTTAGCGTTAGCTCATGGTTCGTTTCACCTTATCGAGTATTATTCCTAATTGAATTTATTGGAAAGTATTTGATTTCCTTCTTATTTTAAATTGTTTTATTGTGTTTAAGCAAACTTTTAAAAGAAAATATTGATTAAGTTCTAACATTGGCTTGCCTAGAAAGTATGGTGTTAGGCGCCATCACGATCCCGTGGGTTGGAAATTTGGGTCGTGACAAGACACCCCTAGTATTTCTATGAATAGAGTAATTTATGGAAACCGTGCGTTTGCTCGTTTCTTCTGTATAATTTGGATCATGCCACAAAAGAAAGAAGGAATGGCCTTAACATACCTGGAATAAGGAAAACTCAGTATAATATTCTTGGCGAGGATTGCACCGTACTCTTTTAGAACCGCAAAATTTGGATGGAATTAAGCTTTTGTTCCTTGAAGTATTTTGAACGAACTAAGCTTCTGTCCTTTGTAATATTTTGAACGAACTAGGCTTCTGTTCTTGTAGTACTGAACTAGGAAAGATAATATATGTGTTTTTTGCTTAAATGGAATGGAACAGAATGTTTTTGTTACTAGGAAAAGAACGTTTTTATTTTTTGCTCAAATGAAATGGAACAATTCACTTAATAAGCTTTTACTTATTAATTCAAATGCATATTAGGTAGCCACCTAGAATTGTATGATTACTTAGTCATTTTATATGGTTGGCTAGTGCGGCCACGTTATCTTTCTTGGGGGTTAATCTTTATCTCATTTTTTTACTAATTAACTAGGTAATGTCCTGTTACCCGGTAATTAATCAATTACCCGTATAATTAAGAATTATCCTAAATTACCTAAAAATACTACTCATTTTAATATACTTTATACATTATACTACCGTGGTTATATGGTACCTTGCATGGTACTAGTTCATAATTATCGGGTATTAGCGCTCGACCCTTATTTTATCCCAAACTGGTCACTTTTCAACGAAACTCGTTTTCTTTAATTCGTGTGCCCTTTATCCCTTACGACACTTACTTATCGCTTGTTATAAATAGCATAAATACGTTAACCTCAAAATAATCTCACCCCTGAGTCTACGTCAATTAACTGAAGACGAAACTTTTAACGTACGAAAACGCGAGATGTAACATCCTTCCCTCCTTCGAAACATTCTTCCTCAAATTTTTAACTCCTCGGGATCTATATAACTTTGGCAAGGTATCCTTTGTAACAATTCTACTACCCACTCTTCCTGTAGAAACTCAATAATTTAACGCCACATAGGACCACAATCATCAATAATGCCAATGGCCTCATAGGACCAATGGCAATAACCAACACCAGAGTTCATACACGTACCTTATGGTTGTGATCTCCCAGTCGGAGCCTTCTCTCGAGGAGGAAATAAGTAAGGATATTTAGACTTCATGTCTTCTTCGGCCTCTCAACTCATTTCTTCCACATTGTTGTTTCTCCAAAGTACTTTCATGAAGGCTACCTCCTTATTCCGTAGCTTGCAGATTTGTCGGTCTAGGACAGCAATCGGAATTTTCTCATATGACAATTCCTCTGTAATCTGCACATCATCCTTGGGCACCACTCGGGTAGGATCGCCAATGCACTTCTGTAACATAGATACGTGAAAAAACGAATGGACAAATCTCATCACACCCTTCATAGGTGACACTTTTAAGAATACCCAGTCATTGACCTTGAACTCTAAATCTTGTCGCCGCACGTCAAAATATGACTTCTGATGACTCTGAGCTTTCAACAATCGATCTCGGATAAACTTTACTTTTTCTATGGCTTGCTGAACTAGGTCTGGCCCTACTAACGTTGTTTTCCCCAACATCGAACCACCCTATAGGTGATCTACACTTTCGCCTGTAAAGAGCTTCGTATGGAGCCATCTGAATACTAGAATGGTAGCCATTATTATTATATGCAAACTCAATAAGCGATAGATGCTCATCCCAGCTACCTTTGAAGTCTATCATGCAGGCTCGTAACATATCCTCCAGTTTTTGAATAGTACACTCAGCGTGTCCGTCTGTCTGGGGATGAAATGTTGTACTAAGACTTATTTAAGTCCCCAATACTTTTTGGAAGGACCTCCAGGAGGTAGCTGTATATTGTGCTCCTCGATCCGATATAATAGATTCAGGGACACCATGCAGTTGTACTATCTCCTTTATATAAAGCCTTGCATAATCCTTTGGGGAATAGGTAGCTCTAACGGGCAGAAAATGGGCTGACTTTGTAAGCCTATCAACAATCACCCATATCGAATCAAACTTATGCTGAGTACGAGGTAAGCCTACGATGAAATCCATATTGATTACTTCCTATTTCCAAGCCGGAATCTCTAGAGCCTGCAATAACCCACCGGGTTTCTGAGGCTCAATCTTAACTCTCTAACAGTGGGACACTGAGAAACAAACTCCGCTATATCCTTTTTAATTCTGTCCCACCAATATATTTCCCTGATATCATGATAGATCTTTGTTGCTCCTGGATGGATAGAATAACGAGAATAGTGAGTTTCCCCCATAACCTGCTGACGCAGCCGTGCAACATTAGGGACACATAATCGTCCTTGATATCTGAGGATCCCATCTTCTGTAATTTCAAATGGCGTCTTCTCCTTTTGAGGGGTGGTATTCCTATAATGAACTAACACAGGATCCTCGTACTGGCATTCCTTTACTTCAGTTACCAAAGAGGATGTTGTCGTATCCTGAATAGTAATTCCAATATCACCTGAGTCCAGTAACCAAACTCCAAGACCAGCTAGCTGATGAATCTCATGGGCTATTTCCCTATTTTCTGGCTGTAAATATGATAGGCTACTCATAGATCTATGGCTGAGGGCGTCGGCTACTACGTTCGCCTTCCCTAGATGGTATAAAATATTAACTTCATAGCCTTTAAGTAGCTCTAACCATATTATTTGAGGTAACTTTAATTCCTTTTGCTTGACGATATACTGGAGGCTCTTATGATCCGTATAGATATCAACATGAATGCCATAAAAGTAGTGCCTCCACATCTTTAGTGCATGAATCACCACGGCTAACTCTAAATCGTGGGTCAGGTAGTTATTCTCGTGCTTTCTTAGTTGTCTAGAGGCATAATCTACAACCTTACCATGTTGCATCAGCACACAACCCAATCCAACGCCTGAAGTGTCACAATAGATCACATAACCATCAGTCCCTTCTAGGAGCATTAGAACCGGTGCTGAAGTTAATATGTCCTTTAATGCCTGTGTTGACCCAAGAGATTGAATGGTTTGAAGATTGACAAAGGAACACAAAGATGAACCAGGTCCATCACTGGCGACATAGACACATGCAAAGTTAAAGGCTCGTGAGGTGCACATGTAGGAGATAAACGAAATATGTGAATTAAAGAGATATATCCTGATCGAAAAGATTGCAAAATAATAAGGAGAAGGACTCCTTATTCAGTAAGAACAGAATCAAAGATAAGGAAGGATTCGAGGAGTTGAGATTAACTAGAACTCTTCCACCAAGGAAGAGTAGCATTTGAACTCTAGTAAATCTCTCGTTTATTAATCCTATATATTGCAGATTGTTCTTATTGTACAGGTACGCACATAAGTAGAAGAAAAACAAACATTGAGAGAAAAATTAGCAAGGCAATTTTGCAAGCAGTTCGTGTGAGATTTAAGTGTGCGACGCTGAAGCTACTTGGACCAGCTAGAAGAATCAGTTCCAACCGTTGTCTTTTAGTCTAGTTAACTTGTAGTAGAGATTTCAATCTGTTCCTTTATAGATTTATCTATAAGAATTTGTAATAGGTACTAAGTGTTCAAGTATAGCTAACTTGGAGTTTGTCGCAAATAGGTAGAGGCTAGTTTTCCACAAAGGGATTAGAGTTAATCCTAGGTTTACAAAGAGTTTTTGTAAATGCTGTTTTTGGCTCAGTGATTTTATTGGAGTGTTTGGGAAAATCCTACTGAAAAGTAGGTCGTGGTTTTTCACCTTTGAGCCAGGTGTTTTCCACGTAAAATCATTGTGTTCTTTATTTTCTATATTTATTATTCCGCAAAAAGTATAGGATGGAAGACATAGAAGAACCTGGTCCTTCTATAACTAGTGCACGCAAAAATCGGACACCACACAAATCACCCCACATCGTGTGTGGTATTGACATTTTAGAACATCAATTGGTATCAGAGCAGGTTATCCTTGAAGAGGCTAACACCTTAGGAAAAGATCAAGATTAGTGCACCACCTGGGAACTAGGAAGGACTATCAACCGCTAGGCCTCCACTCTTCAATGGGCAGTACTACTCCTGGTGGAAGAACAGGATGAGAGATCATATAATTGGTGAAGACTATGAGCTATGGGAAATAATTACTGATGGTTCTATGGCCACCATGAAGAAGAATGCTGATGGAGTAGATGTGCCAAAGACAAAAGTTGACCGTACTGCTGAGGATTTGAGAAAGTGGGAGAAGAAAGCTAAGCCAAGAGGTGGCTTGTGTGCGGACTTGGTCCAGATGAGTATAGCAGAATTCAAAGCTGCACTACTGCAAAAGAAATTTGGGACACTTTGCAAGTGGCTCATGAAGGAACTGCTCAAGTGAAGAGATCCAGAGGTACTCTACTATATTTTCAATATGAGAATTTCTCTATGAAGGAAGGAGATACCATTCAAGAGATGTACACTAGGTTCACTACATTGACTAATGAACTGAAATCTCTTGGAAGAACTCTTCTTGAGGAAGACAAGGTTGAGATGATTTTAACAAGGGTTTTTCCAGTATCTTGGGAGAGTAAGATCACTGCAATTCAAGAATCCATGAACATTGCAACTCTCAAACTGGATGAGCTAATTGGAAATCTTACTGCCTATGAACTTAGAAGGCAGACAATGAAGATGGATGTTCCCAAGAAGGAAAGGCGCCTGGCATTGAGAATCACTGAAGGAGCATATCTGGAAGAAGATGAAATGGCTATGATCACCAAGGATATCAAGAAATATCTTATGAGAGGAAAGGGCTCCGCAAGAGGTGGAAACTACAACAAGGCAAGGGTACCGGAAAAATCAACTAATAAGGGCTGCTACAAATGTGGGAAGACTGATCATCACATTAATAACTGCCCTCAGTGGGAAGTTGAATGGAAAAAGGGAAGGTTTGAACGAAGGAACCGAAAGAAGGAACAGGTTCATCCCAAGAAAAACAAAGTATCAACAAAGGCTATGGTCGCTGCTTGGGGACAAAGTTCAGATGATGAGTCAGATGATGAAGATGAAGATGAACAAGCACTTATGGAAATTGGTGAATTAGATGAGGAATATAAGGTTCAAGTGAAAGGAAGTATCCAAATATGGTACATGGATAGTGGCTGCTCAAAACACATGACTGGTAACAAGGATCAGTTCCTTTCACTTGAGGACCTCAAAGGAGGGAATGTCTCCTTTGGAAATGGAAACAAAGGTGAAATCATTGGGTTTGGTAAGGTAGGTAAGGATGACATTTGTTCCATTGAGAATGTCTACCTAATAGATGGCTTGAAATATAGCCTAATCAGTGTGTCACAACTATGTGACAGAGGTAACTTGGTAGCATTCACCTCTACAAAATATTTTGTAATAAATCTTATCACTGACAAGATTATTTTGCAGGGAGAAAGAGTGAATAATATATACATCATAGATCTGTCCACACTTTCAGAAAATGAATTAACATGCTTAAGTGTGTTGGACAGTGATCCCCTTATTTGGCATAAGAGATTTGGACATGCAAGTCTGAGTCAACTTAACAAACTAGTCTCCAAGGACTTAGTGATAGGTCTGCCTAACATTAAGTTCAAGGAAGACAAATTATGTGAGGCTTATGCAAGGGGGAAGCAGGTAAGATCCTCTTTCAAAAGCAAGAAAGTGGTAAGTACCACCAGATCGATGGAACTGGTCCATATGGATCTTTGTGGTCCTATGAGAACCTTAAGCAGAGGTGGTAAGAGATATGTGATGGTGGTTGTTGATGACTATTCTAGATTTTCCTGGACATTGTTTCTAACATCTAAAGATGAGGCATTCGACATGTTTACTTCCTTTGTTAGAAATATTCAAAAACAAGTAGGAAATCAACTTGCATCAATTAGGTCTGATCATGGCACTGAATTTGAAAATACTAAATTTGCTGAATTTTGTGATGATCATGGCATAGATCACAACTTTTCTGCTCCTAGAACTCCACAACAATATGGAGTAGTTGAAAGAAATAATAGGACACTTGAAGATATGGCTAGGACTATGCTTCTTTCTAGTAAACTACTTTATAGCTTCTGAGCAGAAGCTATTAATACTGCATGCTATATCATAAATAGGTGCATGACTAGACCACTTGTAGATAAGACTCCCGATGAGTTACTTAAAGTTAGAAAGCCAAATATATCCCACCTTAGGGCTTTTGGTTGCAAGTGCTTTGTGCACAACAATGGTAAAGACTCCCTAGGTAAGTTTGATCCCAGAAGTGATGAGGGAGTATTCTTGGGATATTCTTCACATAGTAAGGCTTATAAAGTCTATAACAAAAGCACTATGTGTGTTGAATAAAGTGTGCATGTAGTTTTTGATGAAACTAACATTCTTTCTGAGAGACAGGAACAAGAGGATGAAGAAATTGGGCTGGTCAGAAACTCAGTCCAAACTGGAGCAACACTGGAGGAAGGAGCAGGTGATGGAACAAGTTCATCCATCCCTGGCAACATGACAAGGGGAATTGAAAAAATTAATTTCCAAACCTCATTGGAACCTGGACCTAATCCTGTTCCACCACAAAAAGGCACTGAAGGAACTTCAAGGAGTAACCAGTTGGTTGTGAAACCATACAGATATCAAAGTTCTCACCCTATTGAGAACATTATCACTGATCCAACCTTTGGAATCAAAACCAGATCCTCTTTGAAGAATCTGTGTGATTTTGATGCTTTGCTATCTCTTATTGAACCTAAAAATGTTGATGAGGCTTTGCAGGATGCAGACTGGGTGAATGCAATGCAAGATGAACTTAACCAATTTTAAAGAAGTCAAGTTTGGCATCCAGTACCAAGACCCTTGGATAGATCAGTAATTGGCACAAATGGGTCTTCAGAAACAAACTTGATGAAGATGGAACAGATACAAGAAACAAGGCAAGATTGGTGGTTCAAGGATACAGTCAAGAGGAAGGCATAGACTATGATGAAACCTTTGCTCCAGTGGCAAGGATGGAAGTCCTCATAGCCTTTACTGCTTACATGGAATTCACCCTTCACCAGATGGATGTCAAGAGTGCCTTCCTAAATGGCTATCTAAAGGAAGAGGTGTTTGTCAAGCAACCTCCAGGGTTTGAGAACAAGGAGAATCCTGATCATGTGTACAAACTTGACAACGCACTATATGGACTCAAGCAAGCTCCCAGAGCATGGTATGAAAGGTTTATCAAAATTCTTGCTTGAGCATGACTACAAGAGAGGTAAAACTGATAGTACTTTATTCTTAAAGGAAAAAGGTAAAGATCTCTTGGTAGTTCAGATATATGTAGACGACATAAATTTTGGAGCAACTACTGAAAATCTAAGTAAATAATTTGCTAAACTAATGGGGAGTGAATTTGAAATGAGCATGATGGGTGAGCTTAATTTCTTTTTAGGCTTACAAATTAAACAAAATTCAAATGGAACTATGATCCATCAGCAAAAGTATGTGAAAGAGTTTCTTAAAAGGTTTAAAATAGAAGATTTCAAAGAAATTGACACTCCTATTGCAACAGCCACAAAACTAGATCTAGATGAACCTGGTTCATCTGTTGATCAAAAGTTGTATAAGGGAATGATTGGTTCACTACTGTATCTCACTGCTAGTAGACCTGACATTGTTTCAGTGTAGGACTTTGTGCAAGACTTCAGGCTAATCCTAAAGAGTCCCACCTAACTGAATTAAAGAGAATCTTGTATCCAAAAGGTAGTAACTTTAATCTTGTGGGATATGCTTATGCTGATTATGCAGGTTTTCTAGTGCATAAAAAGAGCACCTCAAGTATGGCACATTTTCTGGGCTCATGTCTTGTGTCTTGGGCCACTAAAAAGCATAGTTCTGTATCTCTATCCACTGCTGAGGCCGAGCATATGGCTGAAACTTCATGTTGTGCTCAATTATTATGGATTAAACAACAACTACTAGATTTTAGAATCGATGTTGGATGCATCCCTATTTTTTGTGATAACACCAGTTCTATAAGTATGACAAAGAACCCCGTTCATCATAAAAGTACAAATCACATAGATGTTAGACACCATTTTTTAAGGTACAATTATGAGAAAGGATTTATCTCTATTGAATTTTGTGCTACTGAAAAACAGATTGCTGACATCTTTAAACAATCACTAAGTAGAGAGAATTTTGAAAGGAACAGGTTAGAGTTAGGTATGATTAAGATCACCTAATTGAATCAGTTCATAATGTACATGAAAAAGAAAAAAAGAGGAAAAATGTCAACAAAAAAAATTGGCTAGAAATTCTGAAACTTGTGTAAATAATCAGATTAATCGTTACTCAGTCTCATGCTGTAAATAGCATACTCTCTTGCCATGTTTTGAAATGAATCATTGGTTACTAATGATGTTTTTCTCTATTGTTGAAAATTGAGGCTTGATCAAAAGAATTCTGACATGATGAACGTGGTTCATCAGTGCTGGTTCATCTGAAAGGCGAGGTATGTGTTCTCTACTATACACACTTGAAATATTAATAGTTAATCATGAGCAGAACTCTACCTAATCAAAATCTTTTCACAATCTATTCTTATCCCATTTTTGAACCAGTTCCGCCCACCCTAAGACTCCAATTAAAACTAAACTGCCAGAACCTAGGGAAGCAGTTATCGTCACCTCTAACTGATCAGTTGCAGAGGTGATAAGACCTCTATTTGACCCAAAAAAGGTTGTCGTTATATATTAATTACTTCCTCCTTTTAAAAACCCCCATCATCACCTTTGAAATTACTCACCAACTGTACAACTGTCAAAACTCTTCCATCTTCCTTTCCCTCATTCTCAATCCAAAATCTTCTTCTTCCATCTTAAATAAAAAATGACTAATCCTTCGGACAACCCTGGTTCTCCACCACCTGTTACTCCATCTTCGACCTCTTCCACACCTCCACCACCTAGTCCTACTCCGTCTCAACCCAGCTCCATTATTCCTTAACCTAGCCCTAGTCCAGAACCCAAAAAAAGACGGGTTAAAATGCTCGCCAGGAAAACAGTGGCTACATGTTCTCTCGCCAGAAAACTGAATGCCAAATTACAAGCTAGTGAGGTTCATGAATCAGAAAATTCCAGTGATTCGTTCAAATCAGCTACTTAGGAAGCAGCAAGATTATCTAATTCTGAACAGGTATCATCTGTACCAAATATCGCTTCTGAGAATGTGTCTAAAATAGCAGAGAACTTAGAAAACAGGTTTGTGTTGGTTGGGTCTGTGAAGAATGTGGATTTGCTAGAAGTAAGACAAAGAGGTGATAAAAATAAAATTGGGGAAGAATTAGAGAGAGAGGGAAGTCTAAGTGAAGCAAGGGGAACAGGGGAAGAAATTACTAGATTGCCTATTTATGGTACTGAAACAGTAGTAATAGAAGAGGGAGCCAAGAAGTCAGGGGGAAATGAATCAAGTGAAGCGGCTGAGGGATTAGTAAATCTAGGAAAATCTATAGATGAACCTGGTTCATCCATTGATGAGACACTAGCAGATCTTATGAAGAAGTTAGGAGAGAGTTATAAACCAAAGAAGAAAAGGACTCCAAAGACTAAGGTGTCTAAAACTGTAGGAGCAAGTAAGAAGAGAAAAGTCACTCCACCTGCTGGTTCTGAAACTCCTCTTCCAAGAGGAAGAACCACAAGAAGTGCACTAAGGCAGAGTGAGGAAGAGTTACAAAAGGCTTTGAAGGAGAGTAAGAGAAAGAGAGCTGAGAGGGGAAAGGAGAAAATTGATGAGCCTGTAGAGGCTGTGGAGATTGAGGAGATGGACCTGGTCCATCAAGATGATCAAAGGGCAGAAGTTGAGGTTCTGACCCCCAAACCAAAGAAAGCCAAGACTTCTTTAAGTAAGTCTACATATGTGTCTGCTACACCCTCAACTGTAGCCAAGAGAACCAGGTCTAGACTAAAGTCAAATAAAGTTCAAATTGATGAAGAGGAATATTGGAGTGCTTATGAAGAAGATGAGACTGCTGGAGAGAAGGACAACTTGAAAAAGTTTGGGAAACGCACCATCTTGAAGGGGAGATTGCTGAATGATTTGGAGGAGTCTGGAATGGTCTATCTGATGGATAAGCTGGAGGTGCAGAGCTGGAAGGACATGGTCCTTCAGCTTGATGGGAGGTTAGCCAGAAGTGAGATAGTCAAGTACATGGCCAATGTTGTAATCAAGGACGGAAGGGTCTCTAGCCAAGTGAAGGGGACCAAAATTTCATTTGATGCCATAGAATTGGGAGAAGTGCTTGGGATCCCGTCTGAAGGATATGATGATTACACCAGAAAGAGATGACCCAGCGTGGATGCTCTTACCACTGCTTTACAAATCATTTCCAGAAGGTTCTGTGACAATGAAGAGGAGGTTGAACCAAGGGTTGCCTACAAAAGTGAGATGAAGCCTCCTCACAATGTGGTGTTTGAGTTCATTAACAAGTTTGTACTGCCAAGGCAGGAGAGAAGGCACATAGCCAACTACATGGACTTAGTTCTCATGGAGTGCCTGGACAGTGGAAAGAAAATCAACTGGCCTTACTTCATCATCCAGCTCCTTGACAGGGTGGTAAACGGTTCCAAGGTTCATACCATTCCTTATGGCTTCATCCTCACGAATGTACTTGCTCACTACAAGGTGCCTCTTAATAAGGCATAAATGGCTACAATCAAGGATCACTTTGGCAAAAACACTCTTCTAGCCTGTGACTATGCTGTCAATGATCCTGAAAATGAACCTGGTTCATCCAGGAAGACTCCGGTGAACAACAAAGTCAGAGCAATTGTGCAGGAGGGTGGGGCTAAGGATGCAGAAATACTTAGGCTGAAGAACCGCCTGGATGATGTTGAACATGAGAGGGACACTCTCAGAACTGAGCTTGCCAAAGAAAAGGAGAAGAATGAGGGGATTCTTAATGATATGCTATCCCTTCTCCAAGCTAAAAACCCAGCCTCCACCCCTTCCCAACCTTAGTAGTCCAGCCTATCTTCGACTTTCAGTGACAAGGTTAGGGTTTTTCTTGTTTCTTTTGCTCATGATGTTAACTGTTTTTATTTCTTCTTATGGATTGTGGTTAAACAATGCCTCTATCAATGAATTTTGTTGCTTTTTCTCTTAATCTTTTTTCATTTTCTTTGATAGATTGCATTCTTTGTTTCCTATTGATAATTAATCCATGTTCGCACTTACAGGTTCCCCAGTGGCCATGAGTAATTCTTAAATATTTGGGACTTTATAAAATTTGCAACTTTTCGATGATGCCAAAAGGGGGAAAAATGGTCATGTGATATTTATAACCTAATGAACTTGGTTCATTTATGATAAATGTTCAATGCTCTAAAATGTGTTAATGTTAGATAAAGTTGGTTACAGGCCTAAGCACAGAGTTTGTCATCATCAAAAAGGGGAAATTTGTTGACCCAAGAAATTGAATGGTTTTGAAGATTGACAAAGGAACTCAAAGATGAACCATGCCAATCACTGGCGACATAGACACATGCAGAGTTAAAGGCACGTGAGGTGTACATGCAGGAGATAAACAAAATATGCGAATTAAAGGGATATCTCCTGATCGAAAAGATTGCAAAATAATTAGGAGAAGGACTCTTTATTCAGTAAGAACAGAATCAAATATAAGGAAGGATTCGAGGAGTTGAGATTAACTAGAACTCTTCCACCAAGGAAGAGTAGCATTAGAACTCCAGTAAATATCTCGTCTGCTAATCCTATATATTGCAGATTGTTCTTATTGTACAGGTATGCACATAAGCAAAAGCAAAACAAGAATTGAGAGAAAAATTAGCAAGGCAATTTTGCAAGCAGTTCTTGTGAGATTTAAGTGTGAGACTCTGAAGCTACTTGGACCAGCTAGAAGAACCAGTTTCAACTGTTGTCTTTTATTCTAGTTAAATTGTAGTAGGGATTTCAATTTGTACCTTTATAGCTTTATCTAGAAGCATTTGTAATAGGTACTGAGTGTTCAAGTTATATCTAACTTGGAGTTTGTCACAAATAGCTAGAGGCCAAATTGCCACAAAAGGATTAGAGTTAATCCTAGGTTTACAAAGAGTTTTTGTAAATGTGATTTTTGGCTCAGTGATTTTAGTGGAGTGTTTGGGAAAATCCTACAGGAAAGTAGGTCGTGGTTTTTCACCTATTGAGCTAGGTGTTTTCCACGTAAAATTCTTGTGTTCTTTATTTTCTGTATTTATTATTCCGCAAAAAGTATAGGTTGGAACACATAGAAGAACTTGTTCCTTCTATAACTAGTGCACGCGAAAATCGAACACCATACAAATCACCCCCCTCTTGTGTGGTATTGACGTTTTAGAACATCCGCCTGGAAACTCCATTCGCAAGTATCAGTCCATTGAAACTTAGCTTCCTTCTGAGTTAACTTACATGGGTATCCTAATCTTTTACAATTCATGAAATTTCCTTCTTCGAAGGTACAAACTTCATCCTTTATCCATCACAATTACGCTCTTATTCCACTAACAGGGTAGCATTTCATCTATTCTAAACGCTACTGATCTTAGACTCCTTTGAGTTCATCCAGGCTATACTGAGCCTTCTATAACTTAGAGAAAGCATCAACTCTCTTATGAGCTCAACCCAAAGGACTTATCCATTATCGTTACATTTTCACTCATCTTTTCTTATCCTTCCTCCTGTCTTTCTTAAACCTTGTCGCTCTACCATACTTTAGCTTGTGACCTACACATATCTATTTATACTTATTCACAACCTTTCTTCAACTTGCTTACACCATAGATTTCCTTATGTTATTTTGGAATATCAAGAGAAACACCACATACCACTTTGGTAAAAGGTGCTTAAAAGAGGAGAAAATTTCGTTATATGTTTCCTGTAATAATTACCTGCCAAACAGAGAATCTACGAACCTCCGTCGGTGTTGTGGGTCTAGGCCAATTCTTCACTATAGTACTTAGGGAGGACCCTTTAACTCTTGTAAAGTTGCGAGATTATTACATCGTATACCCAATAAAAATTTTGATGTCCTTCCTCGCCTACAATTATCGGTAGTTACTTACCTCCACACCCTTGTGCTTGTAAGGTTGCTTCTGAACTGATATTTTGGCTGTCTACCCACTGGCACTCTCTTTTATTCCCGTAACATTCATATGGTACCTTTAACTAACCCGACTCCCTATTTGAATATATCTCAAATATTATGATGACATTACTGGGGGGGGTGAATTCTCCATGTTAGGGGTCACCATATTTATCTTGCATGGTCTGCTGCTTTGTATGTAATATCTTGTCTAGTCATGACTAGGCTCTTCCTGAATAAACTACTAACTACTTGTCGGCCCATTCTCCTATCCATATTCGGCGTAATCTTTCTTGGGTTATTTTCTTTGTTTGACTTACCTCTTGCACTGGCTCCTTATGTATCAGTAACCTTCCGGGCAGGAACCCTTACTCCCTTTTTCTGGCGTCGTGCTTACATAATGTTCTGCAATCATAGCATATCTATAACATTTGAATAAGTGAAATCTCATCACTTTCTCATTCTTATCGCATCCTTCCTTTATCGTTTTATAGTTACTAGATCCACTTAATTCTGACTTACTGCCACATCATTCCATATTCCCCCCTTTTTGGGGAGTACTAAGAGTTGGAGCTACGATGACCTATTTACAGTTTTTTCCTCTTCATCTTTGGCATCCTTTCACATCATCAATGACCCTTACTCACCTTACGATAATCCTTTTGTACCAAGGATAACAAAATTCCTCACTCGCAATGGTGACACTTAGTGTAACTGGCACATACATCCCCTTAAGCTTAACTTTGTTTATATTACTTGCTTTAAGGAAGCGTCTCCCTGAATGACCATTCTTTGAATTTCTCATGAATCTTCTTCTATTGTCCATCCTATTATCACTGGAACCAAAATTTGAAATTCTCTTGATGCCGACTATTATGAATCACTTAGTCCCTAAATCATGTTTAATTTATCTTGTTCACCAATCCATACTGGTTTCTATTACTCTGGTGTCTAACTTTTCCTTTTGTTAATCATGTTAGAGTCGCGAACTTATTTCTAGAAATGAGGATATGAATTTATGGCCTATAGTCTTTTGTTATTTCAAGGCATGTCACCTCCTGCCTTTTCCTTCATTTGACTGTAGACTATGTAATACTGTCATCTTTTTGATCTACCATAGTCATCCACGTATCATATCTTACTCATAATGCTTCATCAACTCTTTTCTTATTTCCCGCTAACATTTATGTCTATCACTTTATTCTGAAAACTTCAACAAGATATTCTTTCGCTTTTAGCTCCCCTTTGCTCCATCCACTGACTCTTCGGATCGCCTAGCATTATTTCTCTACTAGGGACGGGAGTCATACTAAGATAATATTTATCCTTTCCAGGTTTCCAGTACCTAACTTTGTAGCACTCATATCTAGCTGTACTATTTTAGAGTGCACCATCTAGGTGTCTCACAAGGAGATCCATTAACACCTTTATAATATCCTTCGGAAATGTCAACTAACCCAAACAATCCATTTACCATTTTGGGTTACCCTAACCCCAGTCGAATCCTAATATCCTGTCCTTTTCTTAAACTACACATGTTAGCCCCCAATAGGGTATAACTGAGATGGACGTGGCCAATTCCACATACATATGTTACTGTTGAAGGTACGTCATAATGCTTATATTTTTCTGCCGGAGTTGAAAATACCGAGAATCTTCATTAACTGGGTACCTCGTACACTTCTCAGCTTGATCCGTTTACTTGTTAAAGATTGTATCTGTCTTCTGAATCTCTTATTGCCTTTCACTATAGAGGTGGGTAGATATTCTTCCATGAGATAAGTAGAATACAACGTGAGATACCAATTTATACAAAAGACATACGGGCCTATAAGACCAAATATCCACTCGTATATTGAACATAGGCCGACAAGGCCATACAATCTTTTACGTACATGACATCTGTCTACAAGCCTCTAAGAATAAATATTTTTAATAAAGGTCGGGATAGAGCCACTCCATAAAGCAATACACGTCTAAATATATTAACCAAACGAGTAACTCTGAAGCAAATGGAGCACACCAACATGTTCCGCTAAGCTGATAGCCTACTTGGAGGGCTCTCGATCTGTCTATCGGGACCTGCGGGCCTGAAATGCAGCGTCCCCAGGCAAAAGGGACGTCAGTACAAATAATGTACCGAATATGTAAGGCACATAAATAATTATATAATAGAGATGGAAGAAATATAGATTAAATGACTCAACCTGTAAGTCTGGATAACTCTGTAAATCATGAAATAATTATAGTGTCAGGCATATGCATGTGAATGTCATGTCGTGCATAGGTACATATTTCATAACATCATCAGGCCTCTGAGGGCATCCCATCATATCATGTCGGCCACTGTGGGAAAAATCATCAATGTGTACCAGCTGATCAGGTGGTGGTGCGTGTATAACGCCATAACCTTTCCCATTTCCCATATACATATATATATACACGTATATAACGGCATCTGGTAATGGGTCAATGCACATGTATAAATGCATGAAATGCATATGACAAACGTTAATAAAATCTCTCGTTCCGTCATAAGGACATTATGTCTCTGATTAATATCATGAAATAAACTTTACCAACTTACGTATTTTTGAGACCCATGAACAAATAATATAATAATAATTCACATGGGGAATCAAGAATATAGACACTCCTAGTATTTCTATGAATAGAGTAATTTATGAAAACCGTGTGTTTGCTCGTTTCTTCTATATAATTTGGATCATGCCAAAAAAGAAAGAAGGGATGGCCTTAACATACCTGGAATAGGGAAAACTCCGTATAATATTCTTGGCGAGGATTGCACTGTACTCTTTTAGAACAACAAAATTTGGATGGAATTAAGCTTCTGTTCCTTGAAGTATTTTGAACGAACTAAGCTTATGTCCTTTGTAATATTTTGAACGAACTAGGCTTCTATTCTTGTAGTATTGAACTAGGAAAGATAATATATGTGTTTCTTGCTCAAATGAAATGGAATAGAATGTTTTTGTTACTAGGAAAAGAACGTTTTTGTTCTTTTCTCAAATGAAATGGAACAAGTCACTTAATAAGCTTTTACTTATTAATTCAAATGAATCTTAGGTAGCCACCTAGAATTTTATGACTTC
Source organism: Nicotiana paniculata (assembly GCA_005239505.1). NCBI lineage: Eukaryota > Viridiplantae > Streptophyta > Magnoliopsida > Solanales > Solanaceae > Nicotiana > Nicotiana paniculata. Next base: position 14,007 of record ML307780.1, on the reverse strand, counting down.
TTAGTCATTTTATGTGGTTAGCTAGTGCGGCCACGTTATCTTTTTTGGGGGGTTAATCTTTATCTCTTTTTTTTAATAATTAACTAGGTAATGTCTTATCACCCGGTAATTAATTAATTACACGTATAATTAAGAATTATCCTAAATTACCTAAAAATACTACTCATTTTTAATATACTTTATACATTATACTACTGTGGTCATATGGTACCTTGCATGGCACTGGTTCATAATTATCGGGTATTATCGCTCGACCCTTATTTAATCCCAAATTGGCCACTTTTCAATGAAATTCATTTTCTTTAATTCGTGTACCCTTTATCCCTCATGACACTTACTTATCGCTTGTTATAAATAACATAAATACGTTAACCTCAAAATAATCTCACCCCCGAGTCTACGTCAATTAACTGAAGACGAAACTTTTAACGTATGAAAATGCGAGATGTAATACTTAGCCTCAAACTGATGTCTCTCTATACCCCTCCATAATCATAACTGTCACGCAATCACTTTATCTCCTTGAGTCTGAACCCAAAACACAACATAAAGGCCTACTTCACTCCACAACTAACACATATGAGAGGTCCTTCAACACACCCCTAACTCGAGGCCATACACCAAATCCATACAGAAGTCAAACACCCAATAGTTCTGCTACATCTCAAGCAAACTCTTCTTGTCACACTCGAACAATCTGAACACATCTTGCAATCAAATCATATTCACCACATAGTTATCCAGTCACAAATCCCACCAATAAGGACACCTACGGACATATAAGTCCCCCAATGCACGTGCTCACACAATCGAAATTTCAGTACTCAAGCCACAGACATAAACTCGACCTCAAGTCCTCCAGACTGACCCATCACCAACATACCAAAATTACATCTCGCACCTCAATCACGGAAATCATAAGTCGTCGATGCACAACTGATACCGAGCTCTTATGTGCGCACATGAATGCGTGGAAGGATTTCAAAGAGTTACGCTTCAAGCTGAATCAATGTCGCACGATAAGGAAAGAAAGATGGGAAGTATATCCTAAGTGTCATGTAGCCTCTCGAAGATGGGTATGGACGTCATGATACCGATCTGTAAGACTCTACTAGACACTTGCTCATGACTTGTTGAACCTATGAACCTAAAGCTCTGATACCAATCTGTCACGACCCAAAATCCACTAGTCGTGATGGCACCTAACCTAACCCGCTAGGTAAGCACACTAATAACTATCAAATTTCAATAATCTTAACAAGTCAATTATACAGAATAAATTATCCGAATCTATTACATTTCCCAAGGACTGGTAGTACAATGAACCACTAAGAATAGAATTTACAAAGTGGAAATGAAATAAAAACATAGTCTGTTTGAAAAGTACATGAACAACACAATTTAATCTAAGGCTACCCCGAACAACAGAGGCAGCTACAACATGGACGCGGGTACATCTTCAAATCCAGAAACCCTCGAACACAGCAACAACTAAAGCCAACATTTGCACGCAATGTGTAGAAGTGTAGTATCAGTACAACCGGACCCATGTACTGAGTAAGTAACAAACATAATCTTAGGTTGAAAGCAGTGACGAGCTAACACCGGGTCGGGTCCAACACCAATATTTCCACAAGAGTTCATAACAACACAAATGCAAGTATAAAGGGGTATCTCAGAAGTAAAAATACTCAACTTGTTCACAGTTCCAGAAAATAGGTGTGCTTTTCAAGTATCTTAGTAAAAAGTTCAATTCTTTTTCCAGAAATGCCAAAAATACAGGTAAGTTTGAAAATTGTGATTTTTCTCAAAATCCTTTCACAGGTAAGTAAGAAGTTTCATTTTTCTTTCCAAATAACGAGTGCAAAAACACCTATCTAGGCCCACATATCAATGTGTGTAAGAAGTCATGAATGGTGTGATACCGTACAACATGAGGAAAAATGCATCTCTATGCATGTATGTCATGTGTGCATGCCCATGCCATGTATCTCAGAGATGAATCATGTACTCACACTCTCAGAGTACTCAATCTCACTGCCTCCCGATTTCCACTCATCATGCTCAACCACTTGGTACTGTATATGGCCCATACGGCACAGGGAAATCCATCCTAAAACATATACAACACTGACTATAATTCATTTAGTACCGAGGAAAAAGGGCAATCCAACCCTGTGGAGAAATCCATCTCCAGATATCAAGTGCTTCGGACAAATCCATGTCCAGGAAATCCATCCCTCTATAATATCATCCGCGCTCATTGGGGATTTGTACAGACTTCGCAGGGGCTCCAACAGCCCAAGCTCTATCATAAGCCAATCCACGCATAAATCAATATAACATGTTGCGGCGTGCAACCCGATCCAATATACAACACTGACTAAAAGGTATTCAGTACCGAGGAAAAAAGGGCAATCCAACCTGTGGAGAAATCCATCTCCAGATGTCAAGTGCTTCGAACAAATCCATGTCCAGGGAAATCCATCCCTCTTTAATATCATCCGCGCTCATTGGGGGTGTGTACATACTTCGGAGAGGCTCCTACATCCCAAGAGCTATCATAAGCCAATCCAGGCATAAATAAATATAACATGATGCGGCGTGCAGCCCGATCCCATAATTGTCACTCAGAATCAGGCTCTCAGCCTGACTCAGTCATCAATCTCTCCAATCAAACTCACAGGCTCACAATGTCATGAAACTAGCCCGACAACAATTATACGATGGATCAATAAACAACAACTGAGACTGAGATATGGTATGAATGCATGAATATGACTGAGTACGAAATATCAATGAAAATCAGTGAGATGGCAACAAGAAACGACCACTATGGGTACAACAATATCAACATTTAAGCCTAAACATGATATTTACCATGATTGGCAGCTCAGATACTTTATCTCATGGTGGAAACACAAATAGGGACACTATGCAGTGCAATGGGAACCTCAGAGTCCCAATACACAGGGTGCACGCCCACACGCCCATCACTTAGCATGTGTGTCACCTCAATACCAATCACATAACACGTATTGCGGGGTTTCATACTCTTAGTACTAATTTTAGAAGAGTTACTTACTTCGAACGAGAAAATACCCATACCGAGCAAGCCAACTGATGCTCCAAAGATGCCATCCCGTGCGTTCCGACCTCCGATCGGCTCAAAACTGACCAACAACAATTCAAATATATCAAACAATGCTAACGGAACCAATCCCGATCATAAAAATTGAATCTTGAATCAAATCCCGAAACCAGCCCAAAAGCCCAACCCGGTCCCGCACCTTGGAACCCGACAAAACTCACAAAATCCGACAACCCATTCAATTTTTAGCCTAACCATACTAGTTTCACTCAAATCCGACTCCAATTCGATGTTCCAAACTCAAAAATTTGTATTATGAAACTTTGGGTGAAAAGCCCTAATTCCTCTTTAAAATTCATCAACCAATAGCTAAAATCGAAGATATATTCATGGAGTATAATCAAAATCGATTAGAGAACACTTACCCCAATCCTTGTGAAGAAAATTGCTCCAAAACTCGCCTCAATCCGAGTCCAAAATGTTGAAATATGAAGAAAGAACCAAAACCTCAATTTTTATAACTCTGCCCAGCACTTCCGCACCTGCGGATAAGAGGCCGCATCTGCGACCTTCACTTTCGTGGAAAAGGACTCGCATTTGTGAGGCAGGCCGCTTCTGCGATGACAAAGACCACATCTGCGGTAGCGCTTCTGCGCGATTCCATCCACACCTGTGGACCTTCACTCCTCCATGAAACCTCGCACCTGCGTCACATGGCTTGCACCTGTGGCCATCGCACCCGCGTAATACCACTCGCAGGTGCGGAACACCAGAACCAGCAGCTGAAATACTAAGGAAAATGATCTGAAATCAATCTGAAACATGCCCGAGCCCCTCGGGACCCCATCCAGTCATATCCACAAGTCACATAACATAAAACGAAGCTACTCGAGGCCTCAAAACACATGCAATAACATCGAAGCAACGATTCACACCTCAATTGAACCCAATGAACTTTGAACTTTCAAATTTTCAAAACACGCGCCGAAACATATTAAATCATCTTGGAATGAACTCAAAATTTGAACACAAGTCCCAAATGACATGACAAAGATATTCCAACTCCCGAAACCACAATTTGAATCTGATATTCTCAAAGTCAACTTCCGGTCAAGCTTATGAACTTTCCAAACCTTCAAATCTCTAATTTTTGCCAATTGGTGCTGAAACCTTCTAGAAACATCCAAATGCAAATCTGGGCATATGCCTGAGTCCAAATTCACTATCCGAACCTAACAGAACAATCGAAACTCCGTTGCGGGGTCAAATTCTCAAAAAGTCAAACTTGGTAAAACTTTTCCAATTTGAAGTGTCTAGTTGAGAATCATTCTTCTAAGTCAATTCTGAATAACCTGAAAACCAAAATCGATGATTCACATAATTCATAATACATCATATGGAGCTACTCATGCCCTCAAATAGCCGAGCGAAGTGCAAATTCTCAAAACAATCGGTCGGGTCGTTACAGAAAGAATCCATTCCCGATTGAGAAATATTGGTATCTGATTTGATACTTAATAATCTAACCGCAACAGAAAACTTAGAGTGCATGCTCCCTTCCCTTAGTGGACAACTCGCGGCCTCTAATTGTTCATAAAAATATTTTGCTTCTTCGTTAGGAGGTTGTTCAACACTTTCATGGGTTTCAAAATCGAAGTGCATCCCAAAAGCATCTGCAACCATTTCATGGTATATAGGATGTCGAACGCTATTCTCCACCGACCTACTACTTTCACCAACAACTACGTTATGAAATACACCATCAGTTCCATCAACTTCTACATGACACACAAAATAATTATCCATAAACTTCTTTCTATAAAGATGAGTTATAACATCCTCTGAACCCAAAAAATGCAAACACTTGCACTTCATACAAGGACACCTAATCATCCCCCCAATCTGAAACGGTTCAAGTGACATTGCATGCCTAATAAGTTCTTTAACCCCTTCTATAAATGTTTCCCTCAAAAACCGATGATTAGGATAATTCATATTATACATCCAACTACGATATTCCATCTACATATGAACAAATAAATTACATGTTATAGTAATCATAATTCAAATTAATTTATAGAATTAAGTTGCATAATAAACTTTTAGTTATAAAGTACAACATTTACTTACTAGAATATTGAATTAGTTAATCCATTCAATTAGACTAACTCATTCAATTATAATTTGTTAGCACGCTCAATTAATCTAGCATAATTAGTTAAACCTAATTTTCCAACTACGATATTTTATCTACACAGAGAACAAATAATTTTCATGTTATATTAATTTAAAAATTCGCATATATCCCTAAATAAGTTCTTTTAAAATTAAATTATAAGAAATAATTTGAAAGTTCACATGTACCCCTAAATATCACACGCTAAAAAATTATAATAAGATTCTAAAGACCTCTAATATGAACTCTTCTAATATGAACAATCCCTAATTTATATCAACTCACAATTATACAACTAAATTTAATTAAACATTAACTAAACCCTAATTTATACAATTAAAATAATTAAAATTACTTAAATTAAAAAATATAGATAACTAACCTTGAAATGCTATTAGCACCTAAGACATGCATCTAGACCTTCCAAAATGTAAAAATCCAAAATTACATAAAATACTAATTCACAAAGAGGTGTTAGAGTACAAATATAAACTCTTCTAATATGAACAATCCTAAATGATAAATGATAACACAGGAAATATTTCAAAGGTTCAATGACAAGGCAACTCAAAATTATATAGCTAAATTTAATTAAACATTAACTAAACCCTTATTTATACAATTAAAATAATTAAAATTACTTAAATTGAAAATTTTATATAACTAACCTTGAAATTCTAGGATAGGGTGTTGTTTTGGGTGGCGGAACGCAATGGGGCCGGCGGAACAGTGGCGGAACGCAATGGGGCCGGCGGAACAGTGGCTGAAGGAAGTGGGCTGGCGGAACAGTGGCGGGGGAGTGGAGGGAGACTTCTAGGTGCTTTATTTTTGGGTGAGGAGGAAGATAAGAGTTGATTTCTAGTGGGGATTTGGAGGAATCGCGACAGCGGGGAGGAGAAGAAGAGAGGTGGAAGAGAGATAGAGACAAGAGGCGAAATGGAGAAAATCCCATTTGGGCTAGATCTAAACTAAAAATTTCTGACTGACTTTGGTCGGAAATTTCGATCGGTAAGTTTATGTGGCCTTTGACCCGTTTGACCACGACTATTCTGACCGAGTTCGGTCTGTAATTTTAATGTTAGATTTAAAAAAAATTACTTAATTATAGATACTATATAATATATATTTAATTGTGTAACACACACACACACACGTGCGCGCGCGCGCACACACACACATATATATATATATATAACAAATATACCAACCACAACCAGCCCGACTTAGTTCTATAAGATGTAGTGCTATATTAATATTTGAGCTTTAGCAACAACTTAATATAATTGGATACAAATTAATATTGGATATAATTTATATTAAGTTGGATACAACTTAATATTGAATTTTCAATTGATCCACTGATGAAGTATCCGAGCAAAGTACTAATTAGGTGATCGAGAATAAAATATTCAAGACTGTGTCGATTGTATACATCTTGGAGCATCTAGTCACTCATTATACCAGAGCATCTAGTCACTTAAATTCCAAGATTTGTTCTCTTATTTACTCACCGTTCAAGCATTCTAATATGAACAGTTGAGGATAAATCATCAACGCTAGTCATATGTATGTAAGTGTAAATTATCGAGTTTACATATGACTAGTGTTGATGATTTATTCTCAATCGTTCATACTCGAATGCTTGATCGGTGACTAAATAAAATAAAAAATCTTGGAGTTTAAGTGATTAGATGCTTCGGTATAATGAGTAACTAGATGCTCCAAGATGTGTATAATCGACACAATCTTTAATATTTTATTCTCGATCACCTTATTAGTACTTTGATTGGATACTTCATCGGTGGATCAATTAAAAATTCAATATTAAGTTGTATCCAATTTAATATAAAGTATATCCAATATTAAGTTGTATCCAATTATATTAAGCTGTTGCTAAAACTTAAATGTTAATTTAGCATTACATCTTATAGAACTATACACTTTATTTTTAAATGTGTTATAATAAGATTTAATCGAATATAATTGAATTTTCAATTGATCCACTGATGAAGTATTCGAGCAAAGTACTAATAAGGTGATCGTGAATAAAACATTCAAGATTATATATATATATGCGTGTGTGTGTGTAAATATAAAATTAATTAAATATTGAATATTACAATTTAGGATGATAAATCAATTAAATATTATGTACATATATGTATATATACATACGCATATTAAGTTATAGTGTCCATATAAAAGTAATTTAAAAAACACACACACACACACACTACATATATATATATATATATATATATATATATATAT
>MDKI01114524.1:0-10342 GCA_005239505.1 Nicotiana paniculata | reverse complement strand
CCAGATTATATTTGCAGCGCCCGTTTAGTCTTTCTATAAGACATAGTTGAGCGTGATCAATCTCCTTACTATCCAATTACTATCTTTAAATTGTTACTTAAGTGTTCTGGTAGTTTTTATCTCGTTCCTTATGCATGCACTACTCGCCCCTTGCCTACGACCCTGGAGGTATTAGGACCTCTATTTGGGATAGTTCTAGACCAACCTATGTTACTTAAATTGTAAAATCTAGGCGACAAATAAAAACAAATAGGACTTTCAGATAAACAACAAGTATTGGCTCACATTAACCTCCACACATAGACAACAAAAGCACACAATTAAACCAACAAGTTTTAGTAACCTTTAAGGTCCTATAGGCAGGATATCTATGCGAGAAAACAAAGTGCAGATGCAGTTTTATTATTAAGGCGAGTATTAAAACCTGTTGTTTGCCTACTGATTTTATTCAGTATGAATCTGGGCACTTCAGACAGTATTATATCACAATTATAAACCCATAATCATCATTAAGTCCTGCAGATATATTGCCTAAGCGATTAACAATAACGATTGAATTCAGAATCGATCGACAGAACCCTAAAGGCATGATTCCTACAAGCTTGTTAATTATAGACCTATAGACATGATTTCTAGGTGTAGCACTGATTTTAACTTACAAAGACAAGTTTTATTCTTTTTCCAATCCTATAGGCATGCTTTCTAATTGCTGAATTGACTTAAATATTATAGGCATGATTTCTAAATGTTGAATCGACTTAAACCTTATAGGCATGATTCCTAGGTGTGAGGCTAATTGTTTATCCAATAGGCGTGATATCTATTAACTGTGTAATGGGCAAAAATTAAACAAATTGCCAGGAAGGATAATTAACTCAACAACAAGTCCTATAGGCATGATTTCTAATGCACATTTTTTGAAAACATGTATAGATCCTATGGACAGGATTCTATCATGCGAATGTAAATACAAAATTAAAATGACAGTCCTATAGGCAGGATTTCTAACTTGCAAATGTAAAACACATAATTAAAACATAAGTCCTATAGGCAGGATTTCTAAGCATAGTATAGGACTCATACAGTGAACAAAATTAACATCATGATTGAATCCTATAGGCAGAGTTTCTACCCAATTTGATAAAAAGAATATAAGAAACCCCCCTCCCAGTTTTACTAAATATCCCCAAATCTGTTATTATAGCCCAAAATATTAAATGAATTACATAATGGTAATAGTTACACTATAGGGAGCCTTCATAGGCCCAAATAAACTTGGGGACCGGGCCTTCCAACCATAACCACTTTGAGGCACAACATAGGGATTCATAGCACACTAGAATCAGGTTTCCAGTGTTTCTTCCCAAGGGCCTCAGGGGACCCAGGGCAATGCTCACACTGGAACTACAAATTCAGAAGATAGTTCATAAGAAATTGGAAAACCAGTCCCAGTGTGTCAAAGTTCAAAGGAGTCTTATGTGGACCCTAGGCAGTGCTCACACTGGGGTGGTTGAGAACCTAAATGACTAGGAGTGGGGTTTTTAAAATCGTTACATAAAAAAGGAAAGAGGCAGGTTTTAAAATAGCTGGATTTCAGAAGAAACATGATTCAGAACATAGAGTTGCAGGAAGAACTACACCAAGAAAACAAACATAATCCATGCTTAAAACACATAGCTCAAATAAATTGAAGTCTAGTGAAGTTAAATATTTAGACTAGTACTTAGGACAATCATCACAGAAACAGTTAGGTAAACAATTGAGTTGACCAAATACATGAAATAAACAGACAGAGCAGAGGAGTTAAGCAACAAACTAGGTGATTACATGTTTATAATTTCTTGTAAAGTTCAGAATAGGTGAAGGATTAGTGAAACAGACTAAACCTTACACCAACTTATGAGAGGATTCATATTATTTAAATAACTTAGTCCTAAGTTAGCAGTTGCTAAATGAAGTCATAGGATCATGTAGAGGACATAATCATAATGGGAATTGAAACAGGCTAGTCAAGCAAAGCATAGATAATGAAATTGCCATGGTTAGGGCATACCAATAGACAAGAAATCAAGTAAATATGCAATAACAGTTAAGTTCCAGAGTAATTTGGCATTGGCTTTCAGCTGGCCAAAACAATAAACATTTAGTACATAAATTAGAACATGAGAGAGAGCTTTAACTTTTTCAGTGAGTAAAATATGAGAGTTCGACTCTCTTAAGGGAAGAGGGAGAAGGGCTTTAAATAGCATTGAATTAAGCAGAAAAAATAAGGTAATAAGTCAATCATACATAATTAAGGAATGAAAATAAAAGTAGAATCGATTTAAGGTCGGTTTCAATCAATTAACAGAACATAACAGCATAAAACTAGGCAAGTACTACTTAAATTAAGAAAATTATTATATGGAATCAATTAGTAGTCAAGTACCAGATCAAATAAGGTAAGGAAATAATGACAATAGGTAAATCGAACAAAAAAAGGAAATACCAGTACCACACAAGAAAGGGAAGACTTAAATTTTAGCAAAGATTTCAAAACCTTAATTTGGGGTAAGTAAAATTAGTCAGCAATTAATGGCCAGAGTTAAAGGTGCATAGAGACAGATATATAATCAAAAATCCTAAGTTTAATATAAGTAAAAGTAGGCAGAAATATAAAAGAGATTTAATAAAAATGCACAAAGACATATAGACGGAGATAATTAAAGTTTGAACCATATTTGTTCGATTTTAAAGAATCAAAAACCCTAAATTTTAGGGTAAGTAAAAATCAGCGTAAATAACCAAAGGAAAACTATAAAGATGCACATAGATGAAAATACAGGAACATTAAAGAAAAAATATTTGAGGAATATAAAGTCATTTTAGATCCTGCAAAGATCTGAACCCTAGTTTTAGGGTAAGTAGAAGATCTAACTAAATATAGGCGGATTCGATGAGGACCAAGGTAAATAATAACATTAAAACGAACTAAAATGAACTAAATCTGGTTCAAACCAGAGATCCAAAATCCTAACTGAAGGATACGAAAAAATATTCGTACTCACAAAGGTTGGGATGAATATAGACGGAAGTAACCAAAATATAAGAGATGTTGAACCAGATCTGGTTCCAATTTCTTGAGATACACTTGCCATTTGAGGCAAGCCAGTCAAGTAATATCAAGAACGGGTAGCTGGTAAAGGAGCAGGACTAGATATGGCAAGGAATCAAGAAATGATTCCATTTCTAGGTAAGAGTCATAGGGAAATGGTGACAGCAGATTAGGGTTTGGGAAGATAAAGGGGGAGAGACGAGAGTGTTTGAGGGCGGTCGGTGGGTGGTAAATGAATTAGGGTTGGGAGATGATTAATTAAAAAGAGGGAAGTAATTAGGAGTCGTTGATATTTTGAGATCAACGGCTGAGATTTTACAAGGGCTTGGGCCGGGGTTTTAAAATGGGTATGGTTCTGGATTGGACGGGTATGGATATTTGGGTACTGGGTTGGACGGGTATGGGGTATTGGGCTGGGAGTAATTCGGTTAGGTAGGTCCAAAATTAATCTAAAAAAGGGCTACATTTTAAATACCCAATTAAATCAGTAAAATAATTTATAAAAAAGAAATGTCATTTGTGCATGAAAATGATTTAAAAATATTAATTAACATTATAAAAATATAAAAAGGCATTTCATGTGTAAATAATGTAATTATGCATATATGTGACTATTATTGCGAAATATTGCAATTATAGCCTAAAGACGAAAATATGATAATACATAAAATGTTTAAAGATTAATATGATTATACATAAAATGTTTAAAGATTAATATGAATATAAATGATAAAAATTAAGTAATAAATTATTATAAAAATATTTGTGATGCAATTAATAAGTATTTAGATTATAAAAATGCTAGAATAAATTGATTAAAACCTTTTAAAAATTATAGAAAATTATGGAGAAAAACTCGTTGATGCTCGTGTACTATTTTGAAAGTATATATGTATTTACAAAATATATATGGGAAAACTTGGGTATTAACAGGGATCTCTCGGAATACGTCCGTAGTCCCAAAATAAATATGCAGTACTGGGGGATCTCCCGGAATACGTCCGCAGTCCCATAGTAAATATGCAGTGCAGGAGGATCTCCCAGAATATCGTTCTGTAGTCCCAATTTAAATATGCGGCGGAACCAACAGAGATAACAACTATAGCACGACAGAAACCTCGTACATCACCACAACAAGTACAAAGCAATAATGACAGCAATGCAAAGCACATCGAGTAAATCAACTCGAGGACTTTAAATCACAAAGAACGGTAGAACTCATTCACAAGAAATAACCACAGTAAAGAATGATGGGCGCAAGGAGAACAACTGAACAAGGGAAAACAAAAAACGTAGCAACGATTCCACAATATTCAAGGCAACAATAAGAAGCCAACACGATCAAATAGTTCCAAATAAAGGCAAGTCAACTAAGATATAGGTTAGCTAAACTCCTTTTGAGGTTGAGCAATTACGAGGGATATTCGACAATTCAAATAAGGGTAAGCAACAAAAGATAATCATAACCCCTTTTAAGGTTAAATAATTGTAGGATGAGATAACAATAAATTTCAATTAAAGATAAACGGTTATGACAATATAGCATGACGATAGAGGAGGTAAAATCTTTAGTTAAGTCAAATAAGGGTCAAATAGACAGTAAGAGTGAATCCTAAAGCATATATCTCTAATAAAAGCATGTAGAAGTGAAACTAGCGAATAAGAACTCAAACGTATCAAGAACAACTTATACACTGTGAATATAAGGACCTAAGAACCCTAAAAAGGCCAAATTTCCACAAATAAGTTCGAGCACGCACTCGTCACCTCGCATACACGGACTACAATCAACATAGAAGACTCAAATCCTAAGGGGTAATCCCCCCCTCCCCCAAGGTTAGGCAAGATAATTACCTCGAAGACGACAATCCGGTACTCTAAAATGAACTCCTCGGGTGAATAAACCTCGGACGTCTCAAATCCAACTAAAATAACTTCAAAATACACATAAAACTTATAAGAAACTATTTCGGATCATAAAGTCTAAATTTTTAACAAAATCCAAAAATCGATCCAAAAGTCGACCCCCGGGCCCCCACTTCGGAACCTGACAAATTTTACAAAACTCGAACATATGTTCCAATATGAGTTCAACCATATAAAAATTATCAAATTCCGATACCATTTCGTCCCTCAAAATTCATTTTGGAAATTTCTTTAAAAATAAAATTTTCCTCAACTAAAATCACAAATTAAATGAAAAAAACAAAGATTAAATCATGGAATATATTTAATTCTAAGTGAAGAACACTTACCCAATCGAATTGCTTGAAAACCCCACCAAGAATCGCTCAAAATTGAGCTCTACAAGTCAAAATATGGTGAAAATGGTCTAACCCTCGATTTGGAAAAACTTATATTCTGCCTAGATGGTTATGCATCGCGATCGCGGAGAAGAGAATTGGGGCTTCCAAGAAAGTCCCTTCACGATCGCGGGTGAAGGGACGTGAATGCGATGAACAACTGGGCAGGAGCTTACGCGAACGCGGGGCAAATGATGAGAACGCGAATAAGAAACAACCAATAGCCCCCAGCTCCTAATTTTGACTACGCGAACGCGAGGGAACATATACGAACGCGAAGAGGAAGAAAGCAGACCTTCGCGATCGCGTGAGGTGTTACACGAGTGCGATGAAGTAAAAGAAGCTGATCATGATGTCATTCGTCATGATGTTTCATGTTCCCAATATGTTGCATCAGGACATGCACGACTTTTGGATTGGTTCTGCCGTTTTGATTTTGGCTGCTATTATGATAAGTCGTTTCAATTTCGAGGTTCCTCTGTATAAAGAGGGGGGTGATCACCACTATTTGAGTTTTACCGTCATTGATGCGGTTGGAATTGCCTTTGCTTTCTTTGAGTTTTCTTCTCTAGCTCATTATTCTCTAACTTTCCCTCCCTTTTTATCAACTCTTTTCCTCCCTAACATTCTTCAAACTTTACAATCATGTTTGACTTGCCTTCTAATACTTGTGGTGGAGAGGTTTTTGCTTTGAATGAGGTTTTTCGATCCTCTCTAACGGCCGGACGTTTAGCAAAATTCAAGGCTTAATATGGCCTTCCTAATCAAGTGGAGCTCGTACTCCCGCCGGTGATGATGAAGTGTACACTCATCGCCTAAGGTATTGTTCTCTCTTTGCCTACCCTTTCACTGTAGGCTATTTGTTTCCTTTTCCCCCTTTGGTGGAGGAATTTTTCCATTATTACTGAATCTGCTCACGCCCTTGGTCTACAATTTTCTCAAGATGTTGTCCAAGTTTACCGAGTTGGCTGATTTCCAGATCACTTTGCGATACTTGGTGCACATATTCATGCCCAACTTCTATTCGGGCACGATGTTGAACATTCGGCATCACGGAAGCAAGTCCCTGCTCATTAGAATGGATGACAAGGGTAGTCGACAGTTCTAGCTTGACTTCTTTTTTGTCAATACCGAGGTCGTCGTAGCCGATATCGTTGATTTTCCTAAAGCTTGGAACCATACTCGTACGTATTCATACTTACCTTTTCCCTTTCACGTAGTCTTGTATTTTGAGTTCGTGAGTTAACCCTTCTCATTTTGCAGCTACTGCTCGACCTCTTCAATTGGTGACACACCTCAGCGACTGGGTTAGGCAAGTCCTTCCTTGCACTGCAAGGATCCGCGAATGGTCGAGCTTTTGGGAAACGTTCAAGACGAATCCTCCTACTAAAGGTAACATTGTTCTTTAAATGGTGTTGTAGTTCTACTTGCCCATTTTATTGTGCTCATCTTTGTATTTATTTCTAGGCCCCGCCAAGGAGGTTGCTAAAAAGAACCTGGCGTTGGCGCCTTCTTTTAGAAGAATGAGGGGTGACGCTTCCTCTACTCTTGCATCTAGTTCAACCTCTATGCTCGTTCTTCCCTTGGCTCCTCCCTGCATTGAAGATAAGGAAGTTGCTCCGCACTACCGGACTTGAGGCCCAGGAAGAGGAAAGTCATAGATGGGGGAAACAGTGTATAGGTAGCGTTTGATTTGTCATAAATCTCACCGAAAGTCGTGGTGCAAGGAACCATGGAGACGTGGGTCGAGGGAGATATAGGGACATCCTCAAAGGTGCCTAGATTGGAGGAATTTGATGTTGCCGCTTCCCTTCGTCTTGAAGAGGATGAGGCAACTGTGAATGCTACAAATGATGGTCATGCGCGTCCCGGGTGTGGGGAGTCTTTGCATTCTGGACCATTTTGGGAAGCTTCCCCCGCCAACAGGAGAAATGACAAGATGCATGTTTAATAGGATGAGGAGGGGGCCGAGCTTATCAATGATGAATCTGATTCCGACCTCGACCTTAAAGACCATGAGATGGTTGACAGTGGGAAAACTCAGATCAAAGTCAGGGTGGAGGGAGGATTGAGGACTACCACGATCCCACTGAGTCACGACCTGCTTAAGAACACTGAGGATGTGATTCAGGCCTTTGGTTCCTTCTGCACTAACGCCGAGCATAGGAGTCCTGGGAAACTGAGTGATAGTACCATTTCCAAGAGCATCACCGACTCATTCTCAGGGTAAATCATTTTCATCCTCTTTCTTTTACTCCCTTTCATTTTGCTTTGATTTGCTTTTAGATCTCATATTGCTTACTATTCTCCTTCTTCGTGCAAACGGTTAACCTGTATATTGAGAGCCCGCAGAGCGAGAGGAGGTGAAAGGAGATATACCAAAAAATACAGTCAAAGTATGTGGAGTACCGGGGGTGGTATAAGGAGGCCGAGAAGCGTCTTCGTGAGGAGGGCGATGTGCCTGCCATGAGGGAGGAGCTGAAAAAGAAGGATGAAGAGTTGATCGCCTATGTGGAATGGCTAAGCGCTCTCGAGGGGGAATTGAAAAAAAAAGAGGATGATCTTGAGCTGAGCATGGGAATAGAAGCGCAGTGTCACGACCTCCAGAGCCGAGTCATCAGTTGCAAGGTCAGTTGAATGAATGCTAGTTCGAAATAGATGAGCTTAGGTGAGAGGTAGCTGGTAAGCAGCAGCGGCTCAAGGAGGCAGAGTCCTCCAGGATCGAAACTTATAAAAGAGCCGCTCTTTACAACTGGCGAACAAAAGCATTCGTGTAGATCGACATAATGTCCGATCGTCGACTGAAGCTAAGGAAACGAGACTCGAGGAGAGAATTGGCGAATTGGAGAAAGAGAACGTCGAGCTAGTAAAGCGGGTTTCTGCTGTGGAGTGAGAGAATGCCAAATTTCTTGAACGACCCTCTACTTCTTCTGCCTTTGAGTTCTCGGCCCTTCCTCAAAAGCGATAAGAGGAGTGGATCCTCACCGAAGCCTGATTAGAGGTGGTCCGTGAGTTGGGTCAGACGGGCTTCATCTATGAAATAACTTTGGAGGAAACTCGAGCTAAGGCTCATGAAGCTCAGTTGGCATGCGTCTATAACCCCAACACACAATGTCGAGGATGATGATGATGAAAGAGGCTTCGACAAGTTCGAAGACAGTGCCTGGTGCGACTCTGCTTACGACTGAGGTGAGGATGGAGAGGATGGCGGAGACCATGGTGGTGATGGACACTAGATATTCAACCTTTATTTTTGTTTAACTTCTTGTACTTTTATCTTGTTTTTGTTGTCACCTTCGTGCGCCTTTCTAAAGAATCTTTATCTTAATATTAAACTTGGTTTTTGTTTTATATGCACCTTTCTTATCTTTGCATGTTTTGTTTCTGTACTTGTGTGTTTTACTTTTGTACTTCAGCACTTCATTGTTATCCTCTGGGTTGCGACAGTCATGGGGTCGATTGTCCATGGGTCATATCGACCCTTTTTCAAATTAGTTGAATGTGTCTCTTAGTTGAGATGTGGCCAAGGGCCAAAGGGTTTGGTTCGAGTTGGTCCAACGTACCTTTTAGTTGAGTCGTGGCCAAGGGCCAATAGGTGTTGTTTGAGTTGGTTGAACATACCTTTTAGTCGTATCGTGGACAAGGGCCAATATGTGTTGTTCGAGCTGGTCAAACATACCTTTTAGTTGTATCGTGGCCAAGGGCCGATAGGTATTGTCACACCTCCTTTTTCCCGAGAGGATAGAGACATTTTTCCTATTTAAGTGACATTATTTGAAATTGAATTATTTATTTATTCAGAGTCGCCACTTGGGATAATTATGGTGTCCCAAGTCACCGGTTTAAAAAAAAATCCCAAATCGAGGAAATTGACTCTATTTTTATGGTCCGCAAACACTGAAGACCGTGTACGAAATTTCTTTAACCCGGGAGAAGGGGTTAGGCATTTCCGTGTTTCGTGATTTTATCACGGTCGCTTAACTATTATTAATTGGCCTAATTATTTGATTTAAAACATATTTGAAATCTATTGCGCATTTTATTTTTTAAACCGCTTTCAATTAATCAATTAAACACTTTTAACATTTATGGGGTTTGTTTGAACAAGTCGCGATGTCGCGTACTCGTTTATTTTTATACACATTGCGAATCGCGCCACGTGAACGCACCCGTGAGTTATACCATGTTGATTTTTTATTATTATTTTGAAGTTATGGCCGATACTAGTAAAAAACACACTCGAATTGGGATTTACGTATCATGACTATGCCACGGAAACTGTACCCATAGTCACGATGATTCATTTATGTGTCTAAAGCAAACTACAAAAGTTCATAAATTATTGTCCTAAACTAATTTGAGATTATTGTAAGGCAGGGAGTTATGGATAAAAATCATTGTGGAAATGCAGTGAATTATTTATGCAATGTGAGTTAACCTATTAAAAAGAAAGATGGGCCAGCTACCTTATTTATTACTCTGGGCCCTAGCAAGACTAAATAGTAAAAATTGCACGGGGCACCCTATTTAGGCGCTCCTCTTTAACTTGTACCCGCTTTATTTTTATATTTGCACCAGACCCATTTTTTTGTTAAAAGCCTTTTGGAAAGACAATATTACCCTTTTACAAGCAGTCAAGTTTTCTCTTCAAGTAAACCTCATTCCTCTACTTTCATTCCTATACTCACAAATACTCTCTTTCTCTCTCTCTCCCGTTCTTCGTTTACGATCGTCATTGTGCTTTGATATTCATCGCTTCAACTGTTTGTTCGCCAACAATATTACATATAATCACAGGTACATTACAGTGCCTTTACGTTCTGTGTATTGTTATTTTATTTTTATTTTTTTGATACTCATGTTCTATAGGGTTTTTTTTTTGTTTTTGATATTCATGTTTGATCGGTTGTTAGGGGTTAGTTCTATAGTGATTTTGTCATCTATA
>MDKI01097333.1:0-13107 GCA_005239505.1 Nicotiana paniculata | reverse complement strand
ATACATATTTACAATGCTCCCACAGGAGTCTTATGCAAACAACAAAGCAGAAAATCTATTCTATTTTCAGGACCAGCTCCCTCAAAGGCCCCTCGGAGAGAAAAAATCTGGCATCGGTCTCGTCCGCCTCGGCCTGCTTTATCTCTTCCGAGAGGTCAAAGCCCCGAGCATGTATCTCTTCGAGGGTCTCCCTTCGGGACTTGTATCGACCATGCTCATTGCCCCCATATCTCTGTTTAAAGCCCCTCTCAGCTCAGCCTGTGCATCGACGACTTCTTTTAAATAAACGGCCACCTTCTTATCGGCCTTCGCTCGACTACCTCAGCTTCTGCCTGAGCGTCCACAACCTCGACCTTCATATTTAGAAGATCAGCCTCGAGCTTGGCAATCCTGCTCAGCTGAACTGAGCTATCTTCCCGAGCATTACAAAGTTGTATTTCGAGGGCAGTAGCCTTAGCCAAGGTATTCCTTTGGCCCGCAATATGTACGTCTACCTGCGCTTTCAACACTTGACATTCGGACCTAACTTGCCAACCTCTCCCCAAAGGCGCTCCAACGCTTCTGTATTTTCCTACAACTGAAGTACCAAAGCATTAGCTCCCAAAGGCAATAAAGGAGGCACCTACCCCCTCATGGTAAGGATTACCTGGCGCTCGAGCTTGCCTTCATATATATGGATCCGATGCGTTTCCACTCGAAGATGTATCAACTCTTTTGTCTTCTCATTGTAAATAAGCTTGAGAGATTGTTTCTTACCCAAATCTTCCCACAATCAGGCCTCACAGCGAAGCAGCTCAGCCTTGAGTCTGTCAAAAACCTACGAGAAAGAAACTTCAGATTCAAAGAATGAATATTTATAACTAACAGACCAGCAAAGCCGATCGGAACTCACCTCGGAGCAGAGCCGTTGAGCCTCCTCAAAAGTTGAACGCCCGTCTACTGGCCTAGCCCCATCGGCCTCAGACGAACCACTCTCGATGGGGGTATGCCCACTCAAAACCTCAATCGATCCGGGTAGCCCCTGGTCGCAAGCATCCCTCGAAGTACCTTCGGGGGCAGAAGCGGAAGACGGTGGAAGACTCTTTCTTTTCCTCTCTCGGGGAACCCCTTCTTCGAAACTAGAAGTCCCAGGACTCGCAGAACCGGCAAGCTCATGAGGGCCCCCAGCCAAAGCCGTGGACGGAGAATCATCCTTACAAGGGAAGCCGAAGTCTGCAGAATGGACAGCATATATGAAGCTCTTCTCAGAAATGATGTCTCCTTTATGCCTCCGAGAAGGCCCCACCTCATCAAGAATATCTTCACCCGTAGAGGACCTTTTTTGACTATTGTTCTCCCTCGGGCCTTCACTCTCCTCAAAGGGGCACGACCTTATTCCGGAAAAGCCACCAACACCTGTGACATCAGAGTCAATACACACGAAAGGAAACATTCATCAAAAAGGATACCACATGATTCATACCATGGTAATTTGCTTCCCATCTCCCCCTCGAGAGGTCACACCACTTGCACTCGTCATATGTCGAGGAAGAATCCAACTTCCGAGTCCAGTCCACAAGATCGGGGACCTCCCCGGGCATCTACAGGACCGCTGAAAAAGAGAAAAAGAAACACCCTTATGAGTTAATAAGAACAAGAGACGCTAAGGCGTGACATGGTGCTTACATTTGAAGTTCCATTTCTCGGGAAATGGCAGAAACTCCTCTAGAATGACGTCGACGGTCCTCACCTGAATAAACTGACTCATCCATCCCCCGGTGTGGTCCTCATCATCGCTGGCTATAAAAGGCCTCATGGACCGATGTCGCAGCGCAATCAGGCCTCGACAATGCTGAGGCCGGTATAACCTAATGAGGTGGCTAAGGGTAAAGTCAAGCTCTGCCCTTTCAGTGAAATACCTCATCATCAACACTATCCACCAAAAGGACAGATGAATCTGCAACAAGGTGACTTGGTACTTTTTACAGAACTCGAGTACAAGTTGGTCGAGGGGGCCCAATGTAAACGGGTACGTGTACACGGTCAAGAATCCCTTTACGAAGGTCATGATGCTTTCATCTCAAGAGGGTATCTGCAGCACCACATTTTCCCCCCAGCCGTAGTCTCTCCTCACGGCCTCGAAGTGATCTTCCTCGATCGATCGAACGAACCTCGAGGCGTGTTCTCGATGGCCCAGGGCATCATAAGGTTTCTCTACTGCAAAGACCTTTTTTATAGCAAAATAATACTTGGTCAGCTCGCTAAACACCAGCGGTATGCCACCGGCCAGACTAGGGGCAGTGGAAGAATTTCCCTCTTCTTGATGAACGGACTAGGGAACAGCAGCAATAGTCACTCAAAGCAGAGGGTTTTTCACAAAAATGCAAGAGTTATAATGAAGGAGAAGCATGAACATTTATAGAAGGAAAGGAGGCCACCAACTGCCTTAAAGGCCATTCAATTTCTGACAGGTCGTCATGGGACTTGGGGAAGTGTACCGGTGGGGCCACCTCGGTCACTTCACGGTCACATCGCATCAATAGTACCATCACAGGAGGTTCGAGGAATCGAAGCTAGCTGATCGACCTAACCTCAAGAAGGTGCCTGATCTCGAGGAATCCTACTGCTTCAAGTACGAGTACCGCGGAAGCAAAATATCAAAGCATAAAAGTCATGTTGAGGGGAAAAAGTCACGGAACTAAACTTATGCAAATTATGATGTAAAGTTTCCTATTTCCAAAAAATTTGGTTACAAAGTGTTATTTACAAAAAAAAACCTGAAGGATCCCACAAAAGAAAGGAAAAATAACTATTTTACGTCTCCACCGCTGTCCGAACCGCTTTCAGAGCTCTCGTCCGATGAACTCGACACCGCCAACTCCTCCTCCAGGGCCCGGGCCTCTTCAATCTCAGCACAGAGATCGACACCTATGGTGCTCACTTCCTCGAGGGCCTGCCTCTTGGCTTGAGCGCGAGCATAGGCAACCGCCTGAGTCAGCTCCAACTCAGCTTTACCGTATATCTCCCTTGCCCGAGCGTTTACAGCAGAAGCATCCCTCTTGTACGAGGAGACATATTCACTGGCCTCGGCCTTGGCCGCAGATAGTGCAGCAGCCTCCTCTTGAGCACCTCGGAGAAGGTCTTGGGCCGAGGATAGCTTCCCCGAAGCACCTCCCTCTCCGAGGCTGCAGCATCGTTCAGCCAAGCTAGTTCCACGACTTCGGAGTCCTTGGCCACAACCTCTCCCGGAAGCTTCTCCACTAAGGCATCCTTCTGCGTAATCTGAGAAGTAGAAAGTAAGTCAATCAGCACCGAAGCGTCGCAGCTAAAAGGTGAGAATGTGGATACTAGCATACCTGCTCAGAGAAATCAAATCTCTCCCGAAGCACTCTATCCAAGCTCGCCCGAAGGTTGACCAGTTCCTCCTCCTTTCGAGCGCACAAAGCCTCGAGCTCGACCGAACCCAACATAAGCTTCTCAAGCTCCCCTCCACGATGAGCCAACTCATCTTGCAACTTGGAGAAAGCTTGGTCATATAGCCTCTTGACCTGCAACACAGAGAAGGGAAATAAAAAATAAAAAATAAAAAATAAGAAAAAAAACAAATATATATATATATATATATATAAATAATGAGAATAAAAAATCAAAAAATGGGTATGTTGTTCTCAAAAGTCACCTGCTTTTGGAGCCTCTTGGCTTCCTCGAGGGAAACTGGGGCATCAACATCGCTCTCCTCATCTACTCCCTCGAAGTAGCCCCCGAATGCATCATCCTCTCCATGAGAGGTCCCTAGACCAGGGAAACCCCTAACTTTAGCATCCTGTATCTCCCCTGGAGAGAATGACGGGCCCGAATGAAATCCACCAGCGATGTCGTCCTCCATTGAGGTTTCTTCCCTATCTCGAAAAGCTCCAGTAACGAGCCCTCCAAGTTCCTCACCTCCGACTGTGCCATGTTCTATGAGTGTCTCGGGGACTGCGCCCAAACCTTCCTCGAGGGTCTCCTCTACGTACGGCGGGTCCGCATCGACCGCCCTTAGCTCAACAGGGCTCCCAAAGCGTCAGCACTTCGTCATGCCCTTTGTACCAAAGGGCAGGCATCATCACTTTCTTCCTCGACCCGCAAACTCTCAGCGGCCGCTAAAGATATGACCGTGGCCTCAATTTTAAGCTTCCGAGCCTTTGCCCTTTTTGATAATGGAGACCCTTCCAAGGCCTCTTTCTTCCTTTCTTATCTTTTGCGGCCTTCGGAGCGTCTTTCTCACCAGGTGGAGGCGGTCTCATCATCACTCCTTCACCAAGGCCTACACAAGTATATCATGTCAAAAGCATCATCGGCAAAAAATCTCACAAAGAATATGAAAACGGTAACGACAGGAACATACCATGATTCTTGGCCTGCCATCGTATTTTGGACATCTCCTTCCATACACGTTTGTTGTATGGGAAAGCAGATTTTAGTGGCTGCACAATTAAAATAAAGTCAGTCGAAAGAGAAGGAGACAACGAAAGCACGCTCGAGTTGAAGGTACTTATGTTTCATGTTCCACTCCTCCAGGAATGGAATTCTGTCAGCGGGGATGATATCGGAGGTTCTGATTCTGATGAACTGGCTCATCCAACCTCAGTCCCTATCCTCGTTGATGCAGGCGAGGAACGCCTTGGTGGATTGACGGTGCAATTTAATAAGGCCCCTACGGAAAAGTCGAGGGCTATATAATCTGATCAAATGGTCGAGGGTGAAGGTCATTCCCTTGACCATGTTGGCAATATGACCAAAAATATAGACAATCCTCCAAAAAGAATGATAGATCTGACCAAGTGTCACTCGGTATTGGCGGCAAAAATCAAGAATCATCGGATCAACCGGTGGGGAAGAAGAATCAACAGGACCTAAGGTGAAGGGATATGTGTAGACGCTAAGGAAGCTAGACTTGTGTGTGACTATGCTTTCGTCAGTCGTGGGAATGTCTACTCGAGATGCCTCCCCTCAGTGGCAGTCGAGTTTCACCCTCTCAACGTCCGATATAACGCTTATATATCGGGACATGGGCTCACATAGGCCTGGTGTAGAAGGAGGTTTTTCTATTGAAAAGTCAGATATGGTGTCGAAAGGCCCAGGAATGCATTTTTCAATGGTAGGAGGGGTTTTTGATTTTCTCTTAGACGGGCGTGACGTAGTAGCAGCCCCCTCCTTTTGTGGAACTGTTTTTGAGGTCTTTGCCATGGTGGCTATCGAGTTTTGTAGTAAGAAAGTGGGAAAAACCTAAGCTGGAAGAAGATAAGAAGAGAGAACACTTAGAAGAAATATGATGGTTTGAAGAAGAAGATGCGAAATTATGAAAAGCAAGTTATTTTGGTATTTATAGGGGTCCTTTGGATGAACTTGAAGTGGGAAAAGCGAAACTGTGACGGTTCATGGGCCCCTCGATAATTGTGTTGACACCTACCTCTACACAGCTTTTCGCGTCACATCATTTAATGCTCTAAAGGGGCTGAAGTCATAATAGGAGTGTCGAAGGGGTGGAAGGTCAAAACCATTTCTTATCTCTTCATTCTAAGAAATGCGGGGACTATCTATACACGGCTAAAATCAGAGAGCCCGATTTTACGGCAACTTCGGCGAAGTCAAAGGTTCGAAGGCCCGAGCTCGGCATCGAGGGGAACGATATGAAAAGGTGGAAACTCTCAAAAGGCGCGTGGTTAAAGCTGACAAAGTGCACAAAATAGTACAGGCCTGTACC
This sequence comes from Nicotiana paniculata, assembly GCA_005239505.1. Lineage (NCBI taxonomy): Eukaryota > Viridiplantae > Streptophyta > Magnoliopsida > Solanales > Solanaceae > Nicotiana > Nicotiana paniculata. The sequence goes on along the minus strand of MDKI01097333.1, from coordinate 7,382 downwards.
GTGGCATTAAGCAACTGTACCAGTCATATCTCCTTGCATTAATTACACATGTACCATGTCGGGATTCCCCCTCATATATAAAGGGGACCCTTGTCATTTTGTAAGATATATGATATTCAATATACAAAAACAGGTACACCCTCTGCTCTCTAACAAGAACATTCTCTTCAATTGTCTCATTAAATTATTGCTTTTCATTTATTGTGTTCTTGAGTTATTATCCATTTATTGCTTATTATTGATCATAAATAGGCCAACCATAAGGCCTTCAACATTGTTACACTATCGTCGACTGCCCTTATCCAAGATCCTCGAGCTCGACCTCGAGGCCTGCCCGACCACCCTCGAGACTGGCCTCTTTGGAGCCTGGTTTGCTTAACTTAGTTCTTTTCGCATTGATTTCATTTTTCTCGCTTCATACTCAGCATCTATTGCTTAAACAACCGATATTAAAATAGATCACACATTTTTAGAACCACATAATCAAATATAATTGTAATTACCATTTTCAAGGTAAACGGGAAGTAAATTGAAGCACTTGAAGTTCTTAAGTTTGAATCAATCATTTTGGGCTGCGATTCTTAATTTCAATGTTGTTTTGGGCGTTTCGAGAGTTCGAGCGAGTCCGTTTTATGATTCCATACTTGTGGGTATGTTCGAGAGGGACTCCGGGGGCCCCAAATGTCGATCGGAAGAGGTTCGGACCAATTTGGGAGCTGAAGCAACAGCTGAAGCTCCCCTAGATCTCTCATAATCGCACCTGTGCTTGGCCAGCCGCAGGTGCGAGCCAAGCCTCGCAGAAGTGGCCAAGGTAGGGAAGCCCAAGTTGTTGCGGCCCATCCTCCGTAGAAGCGGAAACCCGTCCACAGAAGTGACTCCAGCCGGCCAGGGGATTTCCGCATAAGTGAACCTTTGTCCGCAGAAGCGAGGGCGTAGGTGTGTCCCCACGACCGCAGGTGCGAAAATCACTGGAGGCAGTGAACCTCATTTAATACGGGCTAGGTCCATTTTTATCACATTTTCTTCCACTCCTAGGAGATTTGAGAGCTTCTAAGGAGGGAATTTCGACCTATCTTTGTGAGGTAAGTAATTTCTACTTGATGTGAGTTTAATACATAGATTATGGGTAGATACCAACATGAAAATTTGGTAGAAACCATGAGTTTAGAAGAAAAATCTAGGGTTTAATAAAAACGGGATTTTACCACGAAAATGATCATGAAACTTAGTGAAAATTATATATTTATGTTCCTAAGGTTATGGGTAAAGAATGTCTTCAAAAATTTTTGGAATCCGGGCATGTGGGCCCGAGGGCAAATTTTAAGAATCTTGCATTTTGGATTGGGTAATTACTTTAACAGTGGAGATATGAACTTTTGAGCATATATTGATTAATTTATGTAATGTTTGACTAGTTTCGAGTCGTTTGGCATCAAATTTGGAGGTCTGAGCACATTCTTGAATTTGAAAGTAGGCGTCGAGACGAGGTTAGTCTCTTTTCTAACCTTGTAAGAGGGAATTTACCCCATATGTGACATTGATCAGTATGTGTTGTTATTTGTGGGGGATACGTACGCATGAAGTGGCGAGAGTCCGTACATAGCTACTATTCCTGTTTATGTTCGGGTAGTTTAGGTCCACACCATACTCTGTGGACACTGTGATTTGATTATGTTTGTTAACTGTGTCAAATGGAACTAAGTTGAGGATTTTTAAGAATTTAAAATTTTCAAGTTGAATTGTCTTTATTTTTGAAAAGAATCAAGGAAGGGTTATGATGTATTGATAAATTTATATTTGACCGCATCGCAAGTATATTCCGCGAGCGGGGTAATTCTTTCCACTACTCTCATGGGAGCGGGTTGTTCATCTCAGCAGGTTAATAGATGCATCTATGGTTCGTGTCGTTCTACCCTCGGTAGTGCACAGTTTACATTTATATTGGATCAGGCCGAACATCCTCGGCGGAATTTTGTGCGTAATAATAGAACGGAAAATCCCTTTTATAATTGGTATAAATTTGCTTGAGAAATCCTTGTTTTAAATGAGGGAAGTGATTGGGTTTTTAAATATGGTGTACAATTGTTCAGTTATTTTTCTTATTCTAGATTTTCTTGTTATATTTGCATATCATGTTTAATTAGAATTCCATATTATCATATTGTTGGCCCTTAGTAAGTGTCAGAGTCGACTCCTCGTCACTACTTCTTCGAGGTTAGACTAGATACTTACTGGGTACATATTATTTATGTACCCACGCTACACTTCTGTACTTAATTGTACAGGATCTGAGGCAGGTGCATCCGGTTACCAGTCTGGTGCGCAAATTTGATCAGGGTTGGCTTGCCTAACAACGGCGTTGGGAGCCATCGCGGCCTATTGTGGAATTGGGTCGTGACAACCTCGGTTTCTAAGAGGGGATTAAGTTCCTTAACGAAATACTGTGAATTCAGTAGGCTCGGATTAAATTATGTTTCTTCATCATTTCAGTTTTTTACACTATTTTGTTTACAGAATTACTTTGTAAATACAGTGTACTAAAAAACTTAAGGAACTTAATTATATTTTGTATTTGTTTTGTATATGCTATTCTGGAACTTGTGTGTTTTTCTACTCCCAATTTGGAGATTAAAGACTTCGTGGTTTTCTACTCCAATTTTTATCTTAACGTATATTCTGTTTTGTTTTATTATCTGTTATTGGGACATTAAAATCTTAGTGATTTTCTACTCCATTGGAGATTAAAATCCACGTGATTTTCTACTCCAGTTTATTTGGTTCGAAGATATAAAAACTTCACCGTATATTAAATATTTGTTTGTGTCATTCTTTTACAGAATTGGCAACTGAGAACGGAAACCATCATGTTCCTATGGTGACTTCCAATGCACCGACAAGCCGAACAACACCGGCATTAGCATCGGCACCGGCAGAAAAGCCCGTAAAATTTTTCGAGATTGATTTCAAGCGATGGAAGCAGAAGATGTCTTCTACTTGACTACTTTAAGTATACAGAAGTTCATTAAGGAAGATTTTCTTGTTCTGCCTAACGAAACTCCAAAAAATGAATGCTTTCTCGTGACTGAGGCGTGGAAGTATTTTAATTTTTGTGCAAGAATTATATTCATAGCAGACTGGAGGACGATCTATATACCGTCTATAGTAATATGGAGACGTCAAAAGAACTGTGGATTGCGTTTGAAATGAAATACAAAACTGAGGATGTCGGGATGAAGAAATTTTTTGCCACAAAATTTTTGGACTACAAAATGGTAGATAGCAAGTATGTTATTATCCAAGTTCAGGAATTGCAAGTGATTATTCGTGATCTCCTTGCTGAAGGTATAAGTCGACCTAATACTTTTGTTGAAAGTATTGATTATATTATTATTACTAATATAATACTCATTGAAGGTCTTGTCATCAATGAAGAATTCCAAGTTTCAGCAATGATTGAGAAGTTGCCTCCTTTATGGAAGGACTTCAAAAATTACTTGAAACACAAACGCAAGGAGATGTCGCTCGAAGATCTCATTGTTCGGTTGAGGATCGAAGAGGACAACAAAGCTGTTGAAAAGAAGGGTCGTGGAAACTCAACAATAACGGCAGCAAACATTGTTGAGGATGCTCCACAAAATAATAAAAAGAGCAAGAAGCCTTCTGGACCAAACAACAACCTATTCAAGAAGCGGTTCAAAGGAAATTTCTACAACTGCGGTAAAGTTGGACACAAACCTGCAGATTGTCGTGCTACAAAGAAAGACAAGAAGAAGGGTAAAGCAAACATGGTTGAAAAGCACGAGGATATTAATGACTTATGTGCTATGCTTTCTGAATGCAACCTGGTGGGAAATCCTAAGGAATGGTAGATTGATTCTGGAGCCACTCGCCATGTTTGTGATGTTAGAGAAGCACTTGCTACATATACTCCCTTTGGACTCGAAGAGACGCTTTCTATGGAAATTCTGCAACAGCCAAGATTGAAGGATGTGGAAAGATATTTCTAAAAATGACTTCTGTCAAGGTGGTGACTCTGAACAACGTCCTTCATGTTCTTGAAATTAGGAAGAACTTAATATCTACTGCATTTCTCTTCAACAAAGGGTTTAAGTGCGTTTTTTTATCTGATAAGGTTGTAATAAGTAAGAACGAAATGTTTGTAGGAAAAGGTTAGCTCATTGAGGGCCTTTTCAAACTGAATGTAATGATCGTTGAGAATAATAAAATTTCATTTTCTTCTTACTTACTTAAGTCAAATGATTTATGGCATAAACGCAATGTAACAAGAAAATCAAAATGATAAGAAGTGATGGGGGTAGTGAATACGAATCTCCTTTTGAAGAAACATGTTTAGAATATGGAATTATTCATCAAAAAGCGGCCCCATACATGCCCCAATCCAATGCGGTTGTGAAAAGAAAGAATCATTCATTAAAGGAGATGATGAATGCCTTATTGATAAGTTCTGGTTTGCCATAGAACTTGTAGGGGGAAGCCATTCTTACGGATAACCGGATACTAAATCGAGTACCCCATAGCAAAATGCAATCCATCCATATGAAAAATGGAGAGGAAGAAACCCCGATTCGAATTATTTCAAAGTGTGGGGGTGTTTGACAAAAGTGCAAGTTCCTAAACCCAAAAGGGTAAATATAGGACCGAAAATCGTTGACTGTGTTTTCATAGGATATGCAACCAATAATAAAGCATATCGATTTTTTGTTTATAAATCAGAAAATTCCGATATTCATAATAATACGGTTATAGAATCAGGTAATGTTGAATTCTTCGAAAATATATGTCCGGAAAAAAAAAATGTGAGCCGGTTGGTGAAGGATCTAAAAGACCTCGGGAAGAAACAAAAGAAAGTACATCTAATTCGGAGGATCCTAGACATAGTAAACCGCCAAAGAACGTCTACTTCATTTGGACCAGATTTTGTGACTTTCTTATTGGAAAATAAGCCTCAACATTTAAAGAAGCTATGTCTTATTTGGAATCATTATTTTGGAAAGAGGCAGTCAATAGTGAAATAGAATCCATATTGAACAACCATACATGGGAATTGGTTGATCTTCCTCTTGGAAATAAATCGTTGAGTTCGAAATGGATTATTAAGAGGAAATTAAAAGATGATGGCACTATTTATAAATATAACGCAAGACTTGTGGTCAAAAGATATAGACAACGATAAGGTCTTGACTATTTTGATACATACTCTCAAGTTACTAGTTGTACGTTCATACGAACGTTAGTAGAATTAGTTGCTGTATATGGTCTTGAAATTCATCAAATGGACGTTAAGACGGCTTTCTTAAAAGTAGATTAGGAGGAAGAAATCTACATGGAACAACCTGAAGGGTTTATGATTCCAGGTAAAGAAAAGAAGGTGTGTAAACTTGTTAAGTCCCTTTACGGACTAAAACAAGAACCCAAAAAATGGCATGCAAAATTTGACCAAACAAAGTTTTCAAATGGTTTTAAGATAAATGAATGTGATAAATGTGTGTACATTAAAAATATTCCAAATCACATAATCGTTATTTCCTTATATATAGATGATATGTTGATAATGAGTAATGACATTGCCAATATAAATACGACTAAGTGTATGCTAACTAGCAAGTTTGATATAAAAAACTTGGGAGTTGCCGATTTAATTCTGGGTATTAAGATCCATAAGACTCTTCAAAGTTTGGCGTTGTCGCAATCTCAATACATTAAAATAGTACTTGAAAAATTCAAGTACTTAGATTTTAAAGGTTCAAAGACTCCAATTAACACGAATCTTGCACTAGCAAAGAACAAAGACCAAAGCATATCACAATTGGATTATGCTCGTGTGTTGGGATGTTATGTATATCATGAATTGTACTCGACCAGATATAGCTTGTGATATAAGTAAATTGAGTCGATACACGAGTAATCCATGTCAATCTCATTGGATGGCAATGAAACGAGTTTTGAATATTTAAAACATAACCAGGACTTTTCTTTGCATTATAGTATATATCCTGCGGTGATTGAGGAATACTGTGACGCAAATTGGCTCACCGGCTCAAAATATTCTAAGTCCACAAGTGGATATGTATTCACTATAGGTGGAGGAGCGGTACAGTCAAACCTCTCTATAACAACATCGTTTGTTCTGGATATTTTTTGATGTTCTAGCGACTTGTTATTATAGAAAATATATATTATAATAGAACATGAAGTTTAGTTCCGAAATAATTTGGCTTTTATAGTGAAATGATGTTATATAAGGATGTTGTTATAAAGAGGTCTGGTTGAATCTTGGAAGTCGTCTAAACAAACTTGCATTGCCCGCTCTATAATGGAGGCTGAGTTCATAGCCTTAGATAAGGCCGGTGAAGAAGCTGAATGACTCTGAAATTTCTTGGAAGATATTCCATTTTGGCCTTAACCACTGGCCCCAATATGCATACATTGCGATAGTCAAGCGACAATTGAAAGGGTTGGTACCGTTATGTATAAGGATAAATTTTGTCATATACGACGAAGACATAAAACCGATAGGCAATTACTCTCTAGAGGAATTATCACGATTGACTACGTAAAGTCAAGCGATAATATGTCAGATCCATTTACGAAAGGCCTAACTAGAAGGTAGTTGAGAAATCATAGAGGTAAATAGGACTATGGCCGAGGACAAGTCATTGTGGCGGTAACTCTACCTAGAAGAATGGAGATCCCAAGATCCATGTTCAAGGAGATCAAACAAAGTCACTAATGACGGTTCAACATTGTCAACTAAAATTTTGGTCCATTCTCGTGATGAGACAATGTTCAGCAACAAGGATAAAGCACTAATTTTTTTAATGGTTTCTAAATTTGATACAGGGTATATATGGTATAACACGTTTAGGAATCACCTATGTAAGTGTGAAGTGTTAGTCGCTTCAAGGAGAATTTTGCAAGGCCAATTCTCTACGCACTTATGAAACCAGGCGGTGTTCAAGGTTGAAACGAACACAACAATGAGAATCAAAGACGGTTAAGGGTTGATTGTGTGACTTATGATTGTCTAGGTATACACCATAGTTCGACGGATCAAACATTTCAAATCTACCGATTTTACCGAGTATATCCGACATAAATTCACTACGGAAAGTTCAAAGGGAAACTTACTTATCCGGATATGATTAATCCTTGCTTGCGAATCGCACAGTTTTTTGTGTATATTTTCATGATATAGTCATTCATGTGGGGGATTGTTGGGTTTTAGCTTGTTAAAAGCTTAAAATAAAGAGTGAATGAGAAATGGAGGAAAAAATAAAATATTTGACTTTTCCTCTTTGACAAAGAGATATTGTCCCATAATATGGGAGGAAAAGAGTTCTGATGGATATATATATATATAT
>MDKI01282301.1:0-12038 GCA_005239505.1 Nicotiana paniculata | reverse complement strand
ATTCTGTTGTCTGAGAAACTTACTCTAGGTCTTACTTCATTTGTTGTTCTTGTCCTACTTGAAAAAGGTCCATTTTTTAGGCTTCCTTACTAATTTAATTTTTTTTTTTGGGGTATTATTTCTACCCTTTTTAATTGTTCTATTAAATCTTCTACCTCCCTATTCTTTGGATTTTCTATTTCAGTTTTTAATTCTTTGTCCTTAATAATTTTATCTAATTTTTTATTAAGTTCTAAGAGTAATGTTATTATAGTATTATTTTGTTTATTTGTATTTGGTCTGATTTTCCTTGAGGAACGTATTATGTAAGCCCTTCTGGGCTAGACTGAAATTTTTCTGTTAATTTTAATGCTTTCTCGTATACCTGTCCTAAATCGTTCATGAAAGAGAGATTTCTTTATTGTCTCTAGTGTTTCTTTTAAGGTGCTTATCTCACTTGTTAATACTTCTACTTGATGCGTTATTTTTCTCTATTAATTTGGTTGTTTGTACTTCTAATTCTTTAGGTTTTTCTGTAATAGTTTTATCCACTTTTTCTATCTCGTTTTTAGTGGGTATTTTTTTGATGTTAAACTTATTATTTAAGAATTGTATTTCCTGTCTATCTTTAGTTCTTGAGACTTTATGAAATCAAAATTTTGTTCTAATTTTTCTAAAGTCTTTGTCTGTTTAATTTGTAATGATTCTACAATTTCTAGTGTTCTTAGTTGCTTTTATTATTTTCGTGAGATTTTTCGCTAAGGGTAATTATTAGATCTATCAACGTATTGTATTGTTTATCTTCTGTATGTAATATATGTTCTCCACTATTAATATTACACTTTATAATCGAATTATCTTTTAATATTCTATATTTCTTTTCTGGATGTATTTTTAGATCTAAATATTCTAAGTTCTTTAATCTATCTATTTTGATTAGCCTAATGATATCCAAATTTTTTTATTCTTCAAAAATTTTATTGTTTGGTTTTCCAAATATAGTTCACAAGTAGATATGACGAATAATGGAGGAATATTCTATATGCCCAGATTTCATGATAAGCTTAGTAGAATTCGGAAAAAAATATATTAGAATAGCAATACAAACTAAAGGATATGAAGAAATGAATAACGAAAATAATTTATTAATATGCGTAGGATTTATAGGAAAAATGGCAACAAATAGTAATACAAAATTTAAAATTAAGGTAAATGATGTAGTAGAAGTAATGGGAAATAAAGGAATAAAGCTAATAAAACCCATCAAAATAAACCCAGAAGAATATGCAGGATTAGAATGGAATCTAGAGGACTTTGCAAAACAAAAATATTAAAACCAGAATCTCATTTGATGTATCCAATTCTAGGGGAGAAACTTAAATAAGGTTCACTGATTATAATTATACCACCTATAGGGAAGTAAATGATGGAACAGAAAGTACGGTAGAAGATAGTGAATGTATGAATATTGAAATAATACAAGATGAATTCGAAGTAGACAAAGCATTAGAAAAATCTAGGATATTAGTTAGAAAAAATAAAGACAGGACTTTTAAATGTAAAGCATGTAAACTCGGGAGTTTAACTCTGAGTGATACAGAAGAACAATTTAGGAAATACGAATTAAGAAAGGACAACTGGGGATATAGATCAGAAAATATTTCACAAAAAAGATTAGAAAAATTTGATAAAATTTTAGAAGAAATAAAGGATAGCTATGAAGAAACAGAGACAGAATCTTTAATAAGTTTAAAAGAATTAATGAAATCAACTAGTTCAAGTCCTAGCCCATTTCAGAGAACAATTCACCAAAGTACAGTAGATACTAGTACGGGAAATGTACCTAGAAGAAGGGTATATAGATTAGGTCAAGAAATAGAAATAGAAAATGTAAAACCATCAGGAAAAAGGATGCCTATAGAAGAACCTCTAAGACTACAAGAAGGAGAAAGTAAAGGTAAAATATTAAATATAGCGGCCCACGACCCACAAATGTGGAACTCAGTAATAGACCTTTGGAAAGGAACAGTAGTAGCAGACTATATAAAAACCTATCATGAAACAGATGCAGAAAAAATGTATAAATATATGGAAACTTTCTTAGGAGAATCAACAAAAGGATTATGGGAAGCTTATAAGTTAGAATTCTCACAAGAATTTCAGGCTTTAATAGCAATGAGACCAAATCCTTATAATTTTACAAACAAAATAACATAGTTTAATTACGGGAGAAAAACCAAATAGTGGATTAGTAGTATTATAAAAAAATGCTAATAAAGTTAGAACAATTAAGTATAAGCAGTTTGTTTCATATAAAGAAATTCCTCGATGATTGTTTTTATTATTGTACTATTAGTGGAAATGCATTTGATAAAGAATTAGGTACAAAATTATTTAATAAAATACCAGGAGTTCTAGGCAAAGAAATAGAAGACCGATGGTATAAAAGAGACGGAGTAATACAAAACTCAAATGCAAAATGGTCTGTAGGAAATATTACAAGAAAAATTTATTAATATAAAATACAAAATAACTAAACCAGAATAATATGAGTTTTTGTAGGTCAACCGTATATACAACCCAAAGCTATGATAGGAATGAATACAAAAAGAAAAAATATAGAAATAAACCGCAATATAACAAGGGATATAATAGAAAAAATTATTATCTTAGAAAATCATCAGCTAAAAAACCATACCTAGATAGAAACAGACATGTTAGGAAATATAGAATAGAAAGAAAATATAAAAATAAACTAGAATGTTTTACCTGTGGAAGTGTAGAACACTTAGCCAATACATGCCCGAAAAGAATTAATAATAAAATAAGAAATTCACAACTAATAGAAGATTTTCAGGAAACTTTAATAACTGTAGACGAACATATGTCAGATAATGAAAGTATATACTCTATAGTAAGTGTAGATATAGAAGAAAAACTCAAATAGACTCATCAGAGGAAGAAGAAGAAGAAGAATTAATAAATGAAATAGGATTAGAAAAACTAAATTTAGAAGAAATACAAGCAAATACATTAGCAAACATATCCGAAGAATGTAATCATGATTTTGAAAAAAATAAAGGGTTAGATAGTAATCAGTGTTTTATATGTAAATGGTATCCTAGTAGGGATAGAAGAGCAAAATGTAAGTCATGTTACCTAGAAGGATGCATCTTATGTATAGAAAAAGAATTCAAGACAAAAATAAATAAAGAAGAAAAATGCCAGGGAATAAATGATTCCACTCTCAATTTAAGAGTAATGGCATTAGAAACCAGAATAAATGAATTGGAAAAAAGAATACAAAAAATGGAAAAGGGAAAGCAAAAGTTAGAAGATGACAAAGAAAATGTAGCAGAATTCACACACGATGAAAAATTAATGAGTATAGAAAACTATGACACACTGATATGTACCGAGGATAAAAAATTAAGTACAATAAAAATATTAGCAAGAATCAAAATAGAGGATTACGAAATAGAAACGTTAGCTTTAGTATATTTGGGATGTACAAGATGTATAATAAATAAAAAAATAGTTCCACCAAACCTAATCAAAATCTTAGATAAACCCGTTGCTACTATGCAAATGGACGGAACTCATAATATATATAGACATTAGATAGATAAATCGCAGATTAGTTTTATAAATACATGCTTAGATTTTTATAAACCTAGTTACAAGGTAGATAAAATCTGGGTAAGAGACTTGAATATAAATGTAGTTTGTGTACTAGGATTAAATTTTATGATACATAACAATGGTAGTTGCTTACTCAGCAGAGACGGAGTAATATTTTTCAAAAATATTACACATACACTAGTACAAACTATAGAAACTGGAACTATGATAAGGACACGATTAGATTGGGCCAACAAAACCTGCAGAAAAATCAGAAAGAATGTTGTAAGGAATGTAAAGATAAAAATACATGTTGTAAGGATAAAAAAGAATCTAAAACTTTAATATCAGAAGAAAATGAGGATAAAGACATACTGAACAAAGATTACACCTTAATAGACATCGAAACATAATTATATAACTTTAGAACAGGAATAGGAAAATAGCAATAATAAAAAATCAAAAGGATCTGAATAATATAATAAAACATTGCATGAAATAGACATAATAGGAGAAAAACCTCTAAAGCACTGGAAAAATAACAAAGTTCTGTGCAAATTAGACATAATCAATCCTGAATATATAATTAAAACAGCCTCAATAGAAGTCACAATCAAGATTTAGAAGATTTTAAAATACAAATCAAAGAACTCATGAATTTAGGAGTAATAAGGAGGTCCACCTCTAAACATAGGTCAGCAGCCTTCATGATAAGAAACCATAATGAAATAATAAGAGGAAAGACTAGGATGATAATAAACTACAAAAGACTTAATGACAATACTAAAACAAATGGATATAAGTTACCAGATAAAACAAAACTAATAAATAGAATACAAGGAAAAAAGATCTTCAGTAAATTTGATTGTAAATCAGGAAACTGACAAGTAAAAATGTACGAAGAAAGTATAGAATTAACAGCATTTACTTTTCCAGAAGGGCACTTCGAATGGCTGGTGATGCCGTTATATATATATCCATCAATATTTTTGTGTATCAGCATTAATATGCATATATGAACTAGGCGTAACATTATATATTTTAAATAACATATCTCTAATAAAAGGGAATATATCATCAACCGTCCAATCTTGTACATTCAAACTGCATATAAAAACCAAAAAGTTATTGCATAAATAAGGATATTAAACATATTACTGAATCTAATTTTAAATGTCTAACAAAGTATACTTACCAATTTATTGAAATATTCGACTTTTATAGTCTCTTAGTAATCTTTTTATGGTGTTGCTTATATTTCTTTGGCGTGGACAAGTAAACTTTTTCATTATTAATAACTTAATTTTAAAAGAATTACGATAACAAAGTCAAATAGTAATTTGTAATTATCTATACTACCCATAGATATGCCATGTGCTCAACTGTGATAGCTTTTTACCCTTTAGCAATTAAAAAAATACCTCAAGACAAGTACATTATACTTTAAAAATTACAAATAATAACAAACAAGATACAAGATACACTGAATGAGTTTGTTTCCGTTGCTCAACTGTGATAGTTTCTTACCTTTTCCCTGCACAAATAAATAAGTGTATCAATATTGTATTTATTGTACATTATTGGACCAAAGACATCTTTAGATGGTGCACTGTCAAAGGGGTTAATATCATTTGTGTCCAGATCTACAAAACAAAAAAAGCGGCATAAACTTAAGTATTTGAGAAACAAAAGTAAATAAAATCTGTACCCTCCCTTGAAGATCCTTTTGCTGCTTCTTCGTCTGATACCAAATTATTGGTATCAAGGTGCAGAGAACAATAGGAATAGGAAGAGGGAAGGGGATCAGGGGAGAATAGGGATTTAGGGGAATGAATAGAGGGGCAGAGAAAGGAGGTCGAAAGAGAAAGAGAACTTAGAGAGATGAATAGTTCATTCATTTATCATTTTGTACCATAAAGTGTAATACAAGGGGATATATACAAGTCCTGGTATATTGAGCTAAATAGCTATTGCTAATGCTAATCTTCTATTGTTAGCTAACTAATACTCTTACTAATTTCCCTAATTTCTGTATCAATACCCCCCTGTTGAACAACATCCTTGTCCTCAAGGATGGTAAATATAGAACTGTGGCCACCAGGATCAAAAGGAAATTTCAAAAATTGTTCTCCGAGCGTAGCACGTAGAAGCCGATTACTTCTGATTAGATCGTGATACAAGGAGAATGGATAATATTTGTCCCATCCAAAAGCTTTGCTCCACTCCTTAATGGTTATCTCAACAGGAAAGTTCATATTTCTGCGATCGGAATATACTTTCCAACTCAATTGTATAAGCATTTGGTGTAGAAACATGGATGTTGCTCTAGAATCACTCATGTAACTGAACAATACGAAGGAGCCACCTGGATCAAACGGAGATTGATGTGGAAGACCTTGAATTCCAAGTGTTGCAGCAAGCAAGTAATTCAATTTCATAGTAAGGAGACAGTGATCCTCTACATTAATTTTAAGCATAGTCCAATAGAAGATGTCTAGTTGCTTATGTAGAAGGTGTAGTGCAAGGTTCTTCACCAACAGAAGAATAGTATGAACATCATTAGCGCTGCATTTGCGTCCAAAGGCTGGACTATATGAGGGAATAGGGAGTAATGATGTCACATATCCAGTGAAGCTGCATGTGTGCTGCTGTAAAATTTTTAAATGTTGCAGGTTTTGGAAATGCAACCCAACAGCTAGGTTCTCTAGGCCAATCAATATACCGCCTGAGTCAAAAGTGAAATACAAACCATGCACAACTCCATCCCTTAAACTAGCAGAATCATTGGTGTTTTTCAAAAAAAAATATGTAGTCTAACCACGTCAACTCTAGATGTTGTAATCAAAGGCCTCGCAAATGAAACCTTCCAAAATGTCCCTAAGTCAACTTTACCTTTGGTTGGCGAATTCACCATCAACTCTCTGTGAGTTCCCTGTAACCATGTAACTTTGCCATCTTCAAGTATACTGTCAAAGTTAAGAACACCAGAATGCATTGCCCCAATGAGGATAAAATCAAATAACCACAAATGACCTAGCTTGCAAACATGTATATTTTCTACCTCCTTGTCAATTATAACCTCTTTGTATTCTTGACCAGCAGTCCCTCCAATAATATCCCATAGTTTCACACGACCAATAGAGCCCAAGGTTAAGAGATGCCCTTGAAAACTAAAAAACCCATGATGTACTATTCCTGAAGATGGAGAGATGTTCGAATATGATTCCTCACAGAGAAAAATATATCCTTCTAATGAAACCTTTGCTCCAGTAATAGACACGTTTCTAGCCATGACCATACTCCTTCCTTGAAAATCCTTCTGGATCTTACACTCATTCACTAACCATTTGTGTGCAGATAAACTAAGTGATGCCAACTCTATTGAATCATCATGCAATGTGAATTGCAAAATTGAGTCTGAAAGTAATACATTCTCCTTCTTGGACAAGACTATTAAGTGTAAGGAAAGGCATCCTTTACCACTGTTCAAAAGGTTATATGTTGGAATGATACCACCTGGACAGACAAAATCAATATACACAACAGAAGGATCACATAGCCTTGCTCCATCTACGGCTGTAGTTTCAGGTAAGGCCACAAACAGATTGCTATAACCTTCCATTGTCAACAAATCTCCAAGTACAAAAGCTATTATTATACCAGGTAACAGTCCAAAACTAGCTTTTTGAAGTTTAGGAACAATATGCCATTTGTAGCATAATGTCATTGGAACCATATCAAACTTAAGTGCAATCATTTTTATCTTGCTTATAAGAACATGTTTGGCTCTATCTTCCCAAGAGGCAGTGAATTCAGTTACTTCTATCCCAGAAACATTATCAAATAACCTCTTTTTTCTAATCTGCAGTATACAAGCTTCCACTAAATCCATAGGCAATTTGTAGCAAGGTGCCTATGGAGCTTCTCCCCGGCAGTCAACATTTCTCAGTTCAATATCCACAACATTAGGATACATAAACCACTGCCATCCAGTATCCCATACTCTCCTCATGTTATCAGAAGATCGAGGCAAGCAAAATCTGTTAGAAAAATCCATCAAGTTTTCTAGAGCATCGTTTGTCTGACTAACTAACTTCACACTAGTTAAAGCAGGCAAAGCTATTCCTGGATCCCATAGAGGAACAACCATCCCATTTCCTACTAAAACAAGAGAGAACTTGCTTTTGTTTATTATGAATACATGTACTACCTTGACATGATCTCTTCGTGTCATTCCATCGGAAACCTTGTGAGCATTAGCTATCCTCTCAGCTTCCATGAGAAGTGCAGGTAAACATATGTCGTCTAAAGCATCTAAATCACTCTCAACGACGCCATTAACCGGTTTTGGCATTTTATCAAGCACCTTGTGAGCAATATTCCAGCTCTCATTTTCCATGAAAAGTTCAGCCATGAATGTGTCTTCCAAAGAGTCTATTTCATTATAACTTTCTTTTGCCATAAAAAGCACATTTAAACACATATCCTCCAAAACTACAACACTCTCTATGAGGACAGAATCTGAAGGAGAGGTTTCAAGGTGAAGCTTACAATTTTTGAAGAACTTCCAACACAAGCAGAGATGTTCATGTTTTAGGCGATAGTACCTCCCACCAGAACAAACAACAGAGCACGATTTGCAATAATATTCACACGAATCTTCAGATTTTACCCATTTTTCACTCAATTTTTGAAAAATCATTTGATTCTCAGCCAAGTGTTTGTCCTTCGACTGCAGGTGTAAATTCGTCCCATCAATTGAATGTTTGAAGGAACTAAGCATTTTGATAAGCTCTGCATGCTTCCGATCCATATCCTCGCGCAATTCCTGTTGTGTTTGCTCAATTACAAGTCGAAGATCTAATTGTCAATCTCTCAATTTCGGGTACCGCTCTTGTAAATTCATGGCTGGGTTTTCAGTTACAACATCCACCGCTTTCCGATGGCCCATAATTTACCGAGATCTGATACCAATTGATACAAAATTATTGGTATCAAGGTGCAGAGAACAATAGGAATAGGAAGAGGGAAGGGGATCAGGGGAGAATAGGGATTTAGGGGAATGAAAAGAGGGGAAGAGAAAGGAGGTCAAGAGAGAAAGAGAACTTAGAGAGAGAGGAATGAATATTGAGCTAGGTAGCTATTTCTAATGCTAATCTTCTATTGTTAGCTAACTAATACTCTTACTAATTTCCCTAATTTCTGTATCATCGTCTTTTCTTTTTTTTTTCTTTTTTTGGCTATAACGATGGGTGATCTAAAATTTGAGAAATCTTAGGTGAATAGTTACAAGATATTGAGACCAGGGAAAGATCCTTGTGTTCTTTTTCGCCTCGAATATGAGGTTTGAATTTCTCGAAAATCTGTGGAAAAAACTTTTTTTCGTGATAGGCGGGTAATAAAAAAAAAATCATGTAAGGCGACAGATTTAATAGAAGCGTCGCTTTTGGTTATCAAGTGTACTAGTTATTCCTCAAATATGATGAAATATGACAAAAACTTATTTACGTTACAACTTATTTTATATTTTTAAATTGAAGAAATTCCAATAAAAATTAAAATAATTTTGCCACATTAACAGAGAGTAATCATACTACTATTAAAAAATGGTATTATCAAACGTCGTTTGAAATTCCAGAATCCCGTTACATGATTTGAGATCTTGTGTAGCTTCATATAATTTATTAGGACTTGCAAGTATGGTTGGTTCGATTTTCGAGAGGTTTAGAAGTGATTTGAAAAACTTAGTTCCTAATTGAGGCTTGATGTTGCAAGAGTTGACTAAGGTTTGAATTTTATGTAAACGACTCTGGATTGTAAATGTGAAGGTTCCAATTGGTTCGTATAATGCTTTTGGACACATACGTATGTTTGGTTTAGTGTCACGACCCAAGCCAAAGGACCATGATGGGCACGCGGTACCTTACTCAACCGAGTACCAGCGTAACATTCTTTCTTATCGTACTATGATTGATAAATGGGCCAAAAGAGTTGTCATGAGTTAATCAGAATAAAACATAAGTGAATACTAGACATAGGATGACCCAACATGATATAGAAACTTATACATGTGATACACAGACCTATAATGCCGACATAAACATTTGTCTACAAGCCTCTAAGAGTACATAAACATCATAAAGGTCGGGACAGGGCCCGCCATACCCGTCAATACATGTCCAAATCATACAGACCAAATATGTAACTCAGAAGCAAGTGAAGTGCACCAACACCTTTCGCTGAGTTGATAGCCTACTAGGAGGACTATCAAACTGTCTTTCAAGACCTGCGGACATAAAATGCAGCGTCCCCAGGCAAAAGGAACGTCAGTACAAATAACGTACTGAGTATGTAAGGAATAAAAAGCAATATATAAAACACATGAAAGAAATATGGTGTAAAGTACTCAACCTGTAAGTCTGAATAGCTCTGTCAATCATAAAACATTTATAATGTCATGCATGTGCATGTACATGTCATATCATGCATATGTATATGCGTACATAACATCATCAAGCCTTTGATGGCATCCCATCATATCATCTCAGCCTCCGTGGGCAAAATCATCAACATATACCAACTGATCAGGTGGTAGAGCGTATATAACGCCATAATCTTCCCCATACCTTGTATAAATATACTATACATGTATATAACGCCATCTGGTCATGGGTCAATATACATGTATAAATGAATGCAATGCATACGAAGTAAGTCAATAAGATCTCTCGGAATGACATGAGACCCATGAACAGGCGATATGATAGTAGGACATATGGGAATCAAAAACATAGACAACCCTAATACTTCTAAGAATAGAATCATTCGTGAAACACGCGTGCTTGCTCGTTTTGTTGTATCTTGTGGATCATGGAAAAAAGAAAGAAGGGATAGCCTTAACATACTTGTATGATCTCTTCCTTATTACTCAATCAAGCTCAACACAACTTATTGCATCTACAACAAGTGAAACAATATTGTTGTTAACATATAATGTCGTACCATCGTATTTGGCTAGTCGTATGGCTTAAGGAAATCGGACAGCAACTTCCCTATTTTTAATACATCCCAAAGACCACTAAGCTTCATCAACAGTCCAGCAACAACAACTATAACCAACAATAGCAACAACAATAATATAATCCAATATGAGTTTCTCCGATTATCTTAACAATCATATTGAGTGGCAAACTCCTTTTTTCTCATAACAAGATATAAATTGAATCAAAATCTTATTCCATAAATTAGTTTACAACCTTCAGAACATCATACTTATATGTACCATATTATTTCTAGTTTAAAACATCCACAAAATGCCTTCCAAAATACCCCATACGTCTAGCACCTTGATTTTTATCGTCAATCACTTATTTTTCATCGTTTCTTCTTCAATCAACTTAATTAACACCTAGAAAAGCTTAACAACAGAAACCAAAACATTATCAAATTATTCCTCATAATTTCCCGCAACCACAAACCATATATTTAGCTACAAAACAGTCCAACCAAAAAGACAACCATATCCCTTGTTTTTTCAAGTGATATCTTATGGTTTTTCACTCAAACAACACAACCACCACAAGATTAACCTTAGGAATAATCAAGGAGATGTTATACATACCTTGGACAGCATCTACAACTCGAAGCCCTATATCAACTTAGCTCACAATAGTCCTCAATCACACCACAACATCATAGAATCATTCTCTTGTAGTCTTTAACACCTTTGATGTTCCCTTGAGTTTGGTTCTTGGGATATTGGACCAGTTCTTGGAGGGATTGAGAGTATTTTGGTGTAAGTAATATCAGTATTTTTTATGAGATATAAGGGGATAAGATGTTACACCCCATATTTTCGTACGTGAGAGTACGTCGTAAGTCAACTGATTTACGCTCAGAATTGGGATCATCTTTGAAAGTACATAATGTAAGTTAATCATGTTAACTTGGAGGTTTTAAATATTTAATATCATGGACTTCAAGTACCAAGAGGGTTGGAAGACTTAGAAGCTAAACCAATTGAAGAAAATAAGTTTCGTCGAAAGTCGACACATTTGGAATGTTATAACATGAACTTTTGGGATAACACTAGAGCGCTTAACATGATAAGGATTTTATGTTATGAGTTATTTTAGTCTTATGATAGTCGTGTGTTACGTTTTGAAGTCAAGCAAATTGTGCAACAAAAGTCGACAAAAGTTATCGCAACTTACGTTCATAATTTTACTTAAACTTTAAGTAAAATGTTACTAAGCTTTTATCCCAATTTAATTTGAATTATGGGTCACTATAACCACTATATTGAATATATATGAGTCTACTTTCTATCTCATTAAACCGTTCATCGATACGATCTTGGAGTAGAGAGATATTCGAATTTTCGCGAGACTGCGTCAAGCAGCTCTCTATGGGGCCCACATGGGCGGTTTAAGACATAT
>ML307776.1:0-16175 GCA_005239505.1 Nicotiana paniculata | reverse complement strand
TTGTGTGTGGAACTAACTCTTGAATTTGGTGAGGCAACATGATTCACGAAGGAAAGGTAATGTTGTTCGCCTCTATGTTAGAGTAGTGAGTGGATTGTGAATAAAGCATGGTATATGTGAGTCAAATATTAAGGCGAGGATTTCACACCTCTTTGATTGAAATGTATTAAAAATTCTTGCTATAACGTGTTAATGGATTTGCTCAATAAGTTGTGTACATGAGTGTAGTTTGATTGCTCGAGGACGAGCAAATGTTTAAGTGTGGGGTATTGATACGTGGCAAGAATTCATAGTTTAACATGTTATATGCCTTATATTTTATGTGCGTTAATGATAAAAATACGTTTTTATGTGCATAATGGAGTCTATTTCATGTGTAGGTGCATTGGAGATGGAAACTGAGCTAAATGGATGCATGAACGTCGAAAATACGCTCAAGGGGCGAAGAGAAATGACAGGGGCTATAGCCGCGCGTTTTGGCCTTAAAGCCAGGCCAACCCGGGCGTTAGTGGGGAGTTTGGCCCCTAAAGCCAGGGTCAGCCTGGCGTTAGTGGGGCGTTAGAGCCCTAAAGCTAGGTCTGCCCTGGCTTTAAGGGGGCGTTTGAGCCCAAACGCCTGGGTCCCGAGGTCCGGTGAATTCCGAGTTTAAAGTGTTTTATGCGTTTCCCGGTTGGAATAGAACTCTACTACATGTTTAGGGTTTATCCCAAACATATAAATAGACCCAAAAACACAACTTGACGAAGAAGAAGCCATTGAAGTGAAGAAAAACCTGTGGATTACTACTCAGTGAAGAAAACATTGATTTTTATAGCTCTTATTTATTATTTTCTAGTTCAATTATGAAAGTTATTTTATAATTGATTCTTATGAATATGAGTAGCTAATTTCTTAACCTAGGATTTTGGTGGAACCCGTTGGGGGATAAACTTATTGTGATATTGATATAGTTTTGATTGGTTGATTAATCTATGTTTGTTCAACTACGTTCTTGTTGTTGTTGATTGAAGGGCCCTCAATTAGCTGTGCCTATTTAGTATGTATCTACTTGAGAGAGAGTGAATATTTAGGTAATTGTTTGAACAACACCACTCCCAGAGTATAGTCGAAAGTCATTACCGAGGGTTTAGAGGTTGGACTAGAGATAACGATACCTCGGGTGCAATCTAAAGTGAACTGTAATGCAATCTAGCTAGCGTAACTTGAGAGAGTGCGTCTAGTAAATTATCATAATTACTTGAGAGAGATTTATGGTAGATAGAGTGTTCATGATTTATAGAGACAACTAATCAAACTATAAGAAGTATCCGAGAAGGAAGTTCACCAACGGGGGAAACCATAACCTTAGACCTTTATCATAATTGTTTACAACACATTGTTAGTAATTGTTAGTTATTATTATTGTCAGTAGAATTAGTAAAACATCACCAATTTATATTAAAAAGTCTTGAGAGAATTGATTGAGTAAAACTTGCGTATTCTAAAGCATTGATTGATACATAAATTCCCTATGGGATCGACTCTGGGCATAATACCCCGAATTATATTTGCAACGCTCGCTTAGTCTTTTATAAGACATAGTTGACCGTAATCAATCTCCAAGATATTCCCAAACAGCCATTGTCTGTCACACATACAACTCCCAACCATCTCACATTCAGTCACCTCCAGCTCGCCAATATTTCCCAAGACCCCGACCCAACTTTGACTGCACGCCACCCAAATAATATACCGCCATTGTCGAGCCCATTGAACATCTGTATGAAGGCTAAAATCTATTGGTTACGTCACTCCCATCTCTGCTGTAGCCACAGAGAATCCATCCCAATGGGTCAATCCAAACAAAACCTGTGCATACCATTCCAGCATGAAAGGACATACCATCGATGAATGCCGCTCGTTAAAGGATAAAATCAGGCTCTGATCGACGATAAAATCATCCAGGTGAAGGAGGCTACTCTTAATGTCTGCAATAATCCCCCCCACGTCACAGATGTGGAGGTGTCAATGTGATAGAAATTGATGAATAATAGGACCCAGAAGGGTCAATCAGGTTAATCAAAGAAGGTGCTGACCCCAAGAAGCCAGAAGTTACACTCAATGCCATCATAGGGCAGACACAGCTGTCAGGAGAGGCTGAAGTGATTACATCAGTCCCGTTCGAGTTTGAGATATCACCACCTACAGATATGCCCAGACTACTCGAGGTTGAAATAGCACCACCTGCAGTGACTCCTGTTCCATTCAATGTAAAGGTAGCCTCACCAATTACAGTGACAGTATCAACTACGCCGCCCTTCAACACTAATGGCGTGCCTTGGGATTACGTAGCTGAAGCTAGAATGAAGGGAAAGGTCAAGGTAGAAGAAGCTGGTGCAGCACAGGTGATGACCAGGACTGGAAGGGTCTACACACCCGAACACTTAGAAGAATCCAGTAAACAGACCTCTAACAGGCCTCCCGTTATTAAGATAGGACTGGATGACCTCTGGAGGAAGGTGCAATCTAGAGAGTACTCAGTCATAGATCATCTAAACAAGACTCCGGCCCAGATATCTATCTTATCAATGCTGCAGAATTTGGAAGCACATAGGAGTGCTCTGATTAAGGTGTTGAATGAAGATTATGTGCCTAACAACATCACAAGCGGAGAGATGGCTAACATGGTGGGGTAGGTATTAGAAAGTCACAAAATTACCTTCCACGAGGATGAACTACCACCTGAAGGCTTGAGTCACAATAGGGCGCTACACATTACCATGCAATGTGAATATTACTTCATTACCAGTGTTTTGATTAATGGAGGGTCCAGCCTTAAGATTTTCCCGTTGACAACACTAAAGAGGCTGGGCAAGGGACTGTACGAAATACGAGAAGGATCTATGAATGTAAAGTCTTTCGATGGGTCTCAAAGTTCCACCATTGGAGAAGTCAGTCTCTGTTTATAGATGGCGCCAACATGGTTTGATGCAGAATTTCAAGTGTTAGATATATCTGCGTCCTACAATCTGTTACTAGGATGACCATGGATACATTCCACTGGGGCTGTGGCCTCAAATTTGCATCAGCAGTAAAATTTGAGTGGAATCATCAGGAAGTCATACCCATGGGGATGGGAGCAACCCCATCTACAATCGCCAAACTATCCCGGTAATTGAAGGCAGAAGAAGGCTTGGTGGAGAAACTTACCACAACATCGATCAGGTCAACACAATAGACAAAGATAAGTGGTGTAGTGGTAAGATTGAAAGCATAATGAATTGGAGCGGATACGAACCCGGAAAGGGTGTCGGTAAGAATCTTTCAGGCATTTCAAAGCCAATACGACTTAAGCACCACGACACTACATTTGGCCTGGGATACCGGTACACTTCACAAGAGTATGATGACTGGACGCCACCATGGTGCGGTCTCTACTATCCATTGGAGCAACCCATACCGCATCTGGAACAGACTCTCCAGCAAGCCGACGTCATAGGGAACCAGAGGAGGAAGAAACATTAGCAGCCTTAAGGGACTTATTCTTGGAAGACGAGGATATGGTTGTGTCATAGTTGGGGGGAGGAGAAAGGCCCTACCATCCAAGCTGTGAGCAAGGTGTTACTCCTCAGAAACTGGACTGTCAAACCATCGGGGTAGCAAGGCTGAACAAGCACTATTTATTTTATTCGCTAATGATTTCCTTTTCGCATTTTTCTGCTTTAAATAAAATCTCCAGTATTCCAAAACATTTGTTTAATTATTGAAAATCGCTTTTATGTTTCAACGAATCAGCATTTAGTAATATCATATTTCTCTCATACTTTTATCTATACAACATTACTATTCCCTGTCTTCATGAACTAATGATTGTGACATGCAATGAGACAACGCAACAAAAGGATAGTGATTTAGAAGAAGAAGCTATCATACCCAAGAAAATCATCAGAGAAGTAGAGGACTTCGAAAACAAGACTATGTCCAATCTGTATGAGACCAAGGTAATGAACTCAGGAGATTCAGAGACCGTCAAATAAACCCGCATCAGCATCCACCTATCACCGCCAGAGAAAGAAGAGTATACACAATTCCTGAAGGAGTATGAAGACATATTTGCATGGTCGTATGATGATATGACCAGACTAAGTACATCTATCGCGGCTCATAAGTTGCCCATCGATCCAATGTGCCCACGAGTGAAGCAAAAGCTCCGGAAGTTCAAGCCTGATATGAGTTTGAAAATCAAGGAGGAAGTCACCAAGCAAATCAACTCCAAGATCTTCTAAGTGGTTGAATAACCGACCTGGTTAGCCAACATAGTTCCTGTTCCAAAGAAGGATGGGAAAGTCAGGGCTTATGTCAATTACAGGGATCTAAATCGAGATAGTCCCAAGGATGATTTCCTGTTACCAAACATACATATCCTGATCGACAATTGCGCCAAGCATGAACTCCAGTACTTTGTGGATTGTTTCGCCGGTTACCATCAGATTTGGATGGACGAAGAAGACACTGAGAAAGCGGTTTTATTTACACCGTCGGGAGTATACTGTTATAAGATGATTCCATTCGGCCTAAATAATGTTGGGGCCACTTACATGAGGTCTATGACTACTGTCTTCCGTGACATGATACATAAGAAGATTGAGGTATATATGGATGACGTCATCATCAAGTCCAAGAAAGCCACATATCATATAGTAGATTTGAGGAAGTTCTTCAACAGATTGCGAAAATACAACTTGAAATTATACCCTGCAACGTGTGCATTCGGGGTTCCTACCAGAAAATTGCTTGGGTCCATCGTCACCCGCCGAGGAATAGAACTGGATCCATCAAAAGTCAAATCCATCCAGGAGCTGCCACCACTAAAGTACAAGAAGGATGTAATGAGTTTTCTGGGTCGACTAAATTACATCAGACGGTTCATAGCCCAGTCCACAGTCGTATGTGAACCAATCTTCATGATGATAAAGAAAGAATCTTCAACCAAATGGACTGAGGATTGTCAAAAGGCCTTCGACAGAATCAAGGAGTACCTATCGATGCCACCATTTTTGGTTCCGCCAGAGCCAGGTAGACCCTTATTACTCTACCTCACAGTACTAGATGGATCTTTCGGCTGCGTTCTGGGGTAGCATGACGATACAGGGAGAAAGGAACAAGCTATCTATTATCTGAGTAAGAAGCTCACTCCATACGAGGCACAGTACTCTCTACTGGAACGTACCTGTTTCACTCTGACCTGGGTCACTCAGAAGCTGAGGCACTACTTTTGTGCCTACACAACATACCTTATATAAGGGATGGATCTCTTGAAGTATATATTTCAGAAACCCATGCCCATCGGCAAACTGATCAAGTGGAAAATCCTACTAAGTGAGTTCGACATCGTCTATGTGACTCAAAAAGAGGTCAAGGGACAAACATTGGCATATCATCTTGCTGAGAATCCTGTGGGAGGAGAATACGAACCCCTGAAAACGTATTTTCCTAATGAAGAAGTATTGTTCATAGGAGAAGAAATTGCTGAATCCTATGACAGTTGGAGGATGTTCTTTGACGGAGCGGAAAACTTTAAGGGAGTCGGCGATGGAGCCGTCTTAGTATCAAAAACCGGCCAAAATTATCCGGTATCTGCTAAACTCAGATTTCCCTGCACCAACAACATGGCAGAGTACGAAGCCTGCATCATAGGGCTCAACATGGCCATTGACATGAATATTCAGGAGCTGCTGGTAATTGGTGACTCAGATTTGCTTATACACCAGGTAAAAGGAGAATGGGCCACCAAGAATTCCAAGATACTGTCGTATCTGCACCATGTGCAAGAATTGAGAAAGAGGTTCACCAAGGCAGAATTTCGACACGTCCCCAGAATTCAGAACGAGTTTGCCGATGCACTGGCCTCTCTGTCATCCATGATACATCATTCATCGAAGAACTTCATTGATCATACTCCAGTAAAGATCCATAGCCATCCGACATATTGTGCCCATGTTAAAGAAGAAGCAGACGGAACACCATGGTTCCACGACATCAGGGAATACTTGGCAAAGGGAGAATACCCGGAGCATGCAAATCATACCCAAAAATGTACGCTTTGGAGGTTATCCAATAGTTTCTTTCACAGCGGAGGAACCCTGTACAGGAGAACTCCTGACTTGGGATTACTAAGGTGTGTCGACGCAAAAGAAGCTTCTAAACTACTTGAAGAGATACATGATGGCACTTGTGGCCCGCATATGAATGGTTTTGTTTTGGCCAAGAAGATAATCAGGGCCGGTTATTTCTGGATGACCATGGAAACTGACTGCATCCAGTATGTTCAGAAATGCTACCATTGTCAGTTACATACATACATGATAAAAGTGCCGCCAAACGAGCTCAATGCAACAAGCTCACCTTGGCCATTCGTCGCCTGGGGAATGGATGTCATTAGACCGATCGAGCCTACAACCTCAAATGGGCACATGTTCATCCTGGTAGCTATTGATTACTTCACCAAATGATTCGAAGCAGAATCTTACAAAGCAGTGACTAAGAAAGTCGTGGCAGACTTTGTTCACGACCATATTATTTGTCGATTTGGAGTCCCAAAATCAGTCATCACCGACAATGCTTCCAATCTCAACACTGATCTAATGAAAGTCATGTGTAAGACTTTCAAAATCAGACACAAGAATTCCACAACTTGTAGGCCTCATATGAACGGAGCTGTAGAATCCGCCAATAAGAATATCAAGAAAAAACTAAGAAAGATGCTAGAAAGTCACAAACAATGGCACGAGAAGCTGTCATTTGCCTTATTGGGATACCGCACCACAATCCGCACATCAACCAGGGAAACCCCCTACTTGCTGGTTTATGGTACGAAAGTTGTTATTCCTGCCGAGGTAGAGATTTCTTTATTGAGAATCATACAAGAAGCTGAGCTCATTGACGCAGAGTGGATAAGAAGCCGTTATGAGCAACTAGACCCCAAAGATGGAAAAAATATGAACGCATTATATCATGGGCAACTCTACCAGAACAGAATGTCCAGAGCCTTCAACAAAAGAGTCAAACCTAGATAGTTCACACCAGCATAGCTGGTGTTGAAGAAGATCTCTGTACATCAAGATGAAGCCAAAGGGAAATTCTCTCCAAACTGGCAGGGTCCTTACATGGTCCACAGAGTACTAAAAGGAGGAGCTCTCATGCTTGCAGAAATGGATGGAGAAGTCTAGCCAAAGCCAATCAACTCAGATGCAGTTAAACGATACTATGTGTAACTCTTTATGCCTCTATCAAATACTGTAGAACTACGCTTGACCTGATTCCCATTTAAGATGGGATATGTAGTAAGCCTTGTGGGTTCGGTCACAAACCAACAAAAATCTTATTTTCCACCACAATTGGAAACTAGGGCAGAATTTTGAGGAGGACCCTCAAAATTCCAGAGCAAGTTCAGGTGATCGCAGCATGTACAGCAGTCAGAGATATCAATTCATCTAACTGAGACAGAATTTTGAGGAGGACCCTCAAAATTCCATGGCAGAGAAGGTTGTATTGTCCCAGATCTTGGCACGGTCGTCGGTTCATCTAAATTTCTCAAAATATATTTTTTACTATGTCTTTACAAAACTATGCATTATTGCTTGTAAGGTAACTTTGTTTATCCAAATGCTACCCTAATGATTGGAATAGGATTTTCCGACCAAGCAAGGCAAGGCAAGCAAAGCCGTCGGACACACAAACCGACCTCCCCTTTACAGAACTCACAATTTTCCTTTGGATGCAGGGACGAAGGATAACATGCCACAAAATCACAATCCTCATAACAATCGCGTTGTAGAAATCCACTACTAGCTAAGAAGTTCTTCTACTAGCGTCTATTCATTATATTTCCTACATAAGGCTAATCTCTGCCTTCATCTGCATAAGGCTAATCTCTACCTTCACCTTGCATAAGGCTAAACACTACCTTCCATTTGCATAAGGCTAATCTCAGCCTTCACCCGCATAAGGCTAATCTCTGCCTTCATCTGCATAAGGATAATTTCTGCCTTCACCTCGAAAAAGGCTAATCTCTACCTTCATCTGCATAAGGCTAAACGTTGCCTTCCCCTGCATGAGACTAAGCTCTGTCTCCACCCTGCACAAGGCTAATCTCTGCCTTTCCTTTTGCATAAGGCTAAACGCTGCCTTCCCCTGCATGATACTAAGCTCTGTCTCCATCCTACATAAGTGTAATCTCTGCCTTTCCTCTGTATAAGGCTAAACGATGCCTTCCCTTGCATAAGACTAAGCTCTGTCTCCATTCTTCATAAGGCTACTTTCTGCCTTTCCTCTGCATAAGGCTCATTGTTGCCTTCCCCTGCATGAGACTAAGCTTTGTCTCCATATCCGCATGAGGCTAAGCTCCTCCTCTCCTCTGCATAAGGCTAAATGTTGCCTTCCCCTACATAAGACTAAGCTTTGTCTCCATACCCTCATGAGGGTAAGCTCTGCCTCCAATTTACATTCTTTCTTCGAGACTAAGCGTTGTCTCTCATTTGCTTTTCGTTTGGGCTAATCTTTGCCCTCCGCTTCACAAGACTAAGCTTTGTCCTGTTGACATCATATTATTACATCTCATGGGTTGAAATATCACCAACCTATCCAAATGCGCCATAGTATAAAAGCATTATCCTCATAGCCGGAAGACACCATGTCATGGCTTGAGGATCTCTCATAATTTGAGTATCATTATTCAAAGGCATCATAGTTCGGAGGCACCACCTTCATGGCCCGAGAACATCATTTCATGGCCTGCGAATCTCATTAATCAACTCATGGCCCAGGACGTCATGGTCCAAGGAAGTCATTGTCAACCGTACGAAGACAACTCTCATGTTCCGATTGGAATCTGCATCATGTTTAAATTTTCGCAAAAACATATGCTCATATTATTTCTATTTGCAGGTGACCCGGCAAGAACCTGCTATCCCAGTAGGTGCGACCCCGCTCCAGTCCCCTCAATTGTATCAAACCTGACCTCTCTCGTGAACTATTCATTCATTTATCCCTAGATATTGCGTCCGTTGTTGCAATGATTTCATCAGTATACTCCGCCGATGAATCAAGAAACTACACGCGGCCTGATTTCGGTAAAACCATGGATATGTAGATAGCTCAGAAGCCAGGGTGCGACCTAAATCTTTCTAACTTCGCTCGGTCAAAATTGTCCCAACAACTCTTTCATCCTTTTCTGGGTAAAGAGGGGCAGCTGTTGATACCCAATTTTTCCCAAAAATATATATTTCAAAATGCATATATGTCTTCAAAATCATGCATTAGCATCGATTGGTATTTTTCCATAATTTTCTACATATTTTATTAATTTGCCTAGTATTTTATCCCAATAAATAATTATAAAATTGCATCACAAATGATTTCAAAATATTTTCTTGATTTAATATTACTATTATGGTCCTATTAAGTCCAAATTATTCTATAAGTAGTCAATTTGGCACCTTTGGGCTACAATTGCAATAATTTTGCAATTACAGCCCATGCATACAATTTGTGTTATTTTTTTACCATAAATTAGTCTTTTTTATTTCAAATACTAAATGACCATTTTAAAACATTTCTATGCATGAAATTCATTTTTATAATTAGTAATTATTTTATAAATTATTTTTTAATTAATTTATTTTGGTTATTTAACAAATAGCCTATTATTATTTCAATTGCATCCTATATAACCAGCCCAAAACACCTTATTAACTAGCCCAATACAACCAGGCCCAAACCCCTACCTAACCCGACCCAATGTCGCTTGAATCCTGGCCGTTGATCATTATTGATCAACTGCCCAGATTGAACCTTTCCTTAATTAACCTAAACGACCCCCTCCCCCCCCCCTAAAAAAACCCTCTCATTTTCACTCCTCTCACTCGTTTTCACATCTTCCCTCTTCTCTCAACACTCTCGACTGAACCCTAGTTCTAAAACACTGTCACCGGCGTAAATCTTCACTTTATGACGCTCCTATGGCTCCTCCGGCCAGTCCGGGCTTGCTATTTGCTATGGTACATCCGTTTATTATATCCTTGAGAGGATTTGAAGGAACCCAAGTGGTTGTAGTTTGCACCGTCACCGGCGTAAATCTTCACCTTATGACGCTCCTATGGCTCCTCCGGCCAGTCCGGGCTTGCTATTTTCTATGGTCCATCTGTTTCTTAGATCCTTGAGAGGATTTGAAGGAACCCAAGTGGTTGTAGTTTGCACCTTTTGATTTCTATCCTGTCTCAGGCCATTTGCCGACTATGAATAGGAAACTTCTCCTCATTTTGTTACGAATATATGGTGTCTAAACCTATGTTCTCATCTCTGTTACTTTCCTGAGAAAACCCTAGTCCATTACCTTCGATCTTCTCATATATGTATAGATCTGAGATGAATCGAGCACTCTTACATGTTCTTATTCGAAAAATTTCTGGTTTTAACTAACTATTTTGATTTTTTCCTAAACTGGGTTCATTACAAATTGTTTTCAAAGTTCTTTCTGACTTCTAAGTGTTTAATCGATTCTCCTTCATCTTCAGGACTGATTTTTGCCAGAGTATCCAAACCTTAGTTGATTTTGTGATTTTTCTAAAACCATTATTTCGATTCTGGGTATTTTCTGTGTTTCCAGTCATATTACTTTGCTTTATTTCTTGGACTTAAACATTTTTCTTGTCAAATCCGATATATAGTGATTTTTTCCCTAATTAATCCCTATTAGGGTTCGAATATGTTTTCTAGCTAATTTATATATTTTTGCGAAGGCTTTACTTAGTCTGTTTTATATTTATGGGAGTTGATATTTTCTTCCAGAAATCAGTATTATTTTGAAATTTTGGCTGATTGATTTACTCTGTTAGAGATTCGTATATGTAAGTCTTGTTTTGTTTCCTTGTTTATGACCTTAAATGGTCATCCATGCCTTGTTTGATTGCCCATGTAGATTGTGGATTCTTACTAATTGTTTACATGGTATTATTGGGATTCTTTCCTTAATTAGACCCTGTTATTACCAATTGCCCTTAATTAAAGGAGTTTATTCTGACTCCCTTGTTTGGTTTGATTTTAACTTCTTGCCTTAATTGAATCCCTGCTATTACCGTTTGGTCAATTTCCATTCATTAAAGGAGTTTATTCTGACTCCCTTGTTTGGTTTTATTTGAACTTGCCTTAATTGAATCCCTGCTATTACCGTTTGGTCAATTGCCCTTAATTAAATGAGTCTATTCTGAACTCCTTATGTGATTGAATTATGTGAGTTCCTCAATTGATGGTTTCCGATTCTTTTTTACCTTGTTTGTCCTACTCTTAAACCACTATATAAACTCTCGTGTTTTACCTCTCAAGACACGAACATTATTTCACAAACACACACTCACACTCAAACTCTCTTCTCTTTCTCTGCTACTTGGGTTAACTCTTGGTCTAATCGGCTGAAACCCAAGGCTAGACATTGGAACTACACTTGATTTATATTCTGCACTTTTTTCTTCAACTAGTATGTCTCTAGTTAAATCTTGAAACCCCAAACCCTATGTGTTTCATTACTGCACTATTTTGTTGAACATGAATCCAATATGTTTTCTTGTTTACTTCCCTGCTTAGCATGTTTAAAAGCTTGTCTTGTTCAATGTATAACTAGCATGTCTAACCCTGTTTGTTCAATCTCTAATTAGCATGTATAGACATAGTTGTCTACTTGACTGTTTGTCCAGTATGTCTACCCTTCCAGTGTGTGCATTGCCTTGGGATCCTTCAGATCCCTCCGAACTATGGCACATTGGGGTTGGCCCTTCCAATATGCACTTACTGAGATCTTGTTATGAAAGTTTGGGTGTGAGCACTGCCCGGGATCCTTGAAGTCCTTAGGGAACTCTGACACACCCGGACTTGAAATTGGCTATGAAACCCCCGGCAGTTGAGACTATGGAAGGCCTGGTATTCTCAGGTTGTATTTGGTCCTTCTTCAGGCTCCCTATAGTTAACTTCTTCTCTTTTATTTATTTATGAAATTCATTCAGCCATTGGTATATAATAATTAATTTGTAAACAGATATTGGGTGATTAGTGAAAAGGGAGGGTAGCGTATGGTACTGTGGGTAAAAAACTAGGTAGAAACCATCTTCCTAGGCTTTATATTCTGCAAATCTGCATTAGAATCCATGTCTTAGGACTGATGTTTTCATTTGCTTCCAAATCATTCTAAACATGCATTAGATATCCTATTCTTAGGGCTTCACGTTTTATTATTTCAACATATTACTAATCCTACTTGTTCTTGTTTGTCGCCTATTTTTTCCTTTTTAAAAAACCATATGTCTAGAATTGCCAGTATACTAGGGGTCTTAAACTCCTCCGGGACCCCAAAGAAGGGACGGGCAACCGCACGTGTAGAGTTCGTTAAACAAAACTCGCTTAATAACCGCTAAGGGGTGGGACAATGGTTAGAAAAGGATATGATGATTTTTGCGCTAATGCAACGTGTAGCCCCTCATTGAGAAGTGATTACCGGGCATTGCACATATATGATCCTATAGGATAAAAAACTTAGGACCTCCCTTATCCTTTACACATGTGTTCTTGGACTACTAATTTGTTAAAACCTTTATTTGTTTACATATGTGTGCTTGGAGTACTAATCTGTTAATACCTTTATTTGTTTACATATGTGTGCTTAGACTGTTTATTTTCTACTTGAATGAATTCACGAAGAATATTTGGCCGGGACCCACAGCTGTGGACTTTGAGGGGTTCCTAACACCTTCCCCTTGAAGTAATTTCAAGCCCTTGCCCAAACTCTAGTTATGCAATTAGTGTTATGAATGACCCTTAATAGGTGCCCTAACGCACCTTAATTCATTAGTTGGCGACTCTTCGAACTCATTATACCCCATTTCTTAAAAGGAAACAAGTTGTCCCAATAATGTCAAAAACCCTGGCCAATCCGAAAAAAGAGGAAAAAGGGGGGGCGCGACAAGGTGTGCGGGGAGACGGGAGTCTGAGTGCCTCCATTGGCCTGAGAATTAGCTGCAGCCGTAGTAACTGAAGCCTCCTGAGCAAGGCCCATACACACTGATGTAATCTGGGCCAGGGCCTCCTGAAGGCATGGAATAACAATAGGCACATGTGGTGCCTGAGATGGTCCCGCCGGAACATCTACCTCCGGGACCTGAGCCTAAGCGGGAATAACTGGGGGATCTGTAGGTGCTGCCCAGTTGCTGCGCTGGCGATGACTTCGCCCCTACCACGGCCTCGGCCTCTCGCAGCCCTAGTTGATTACTGTCCGTCTTGACGGTAGCACGAGTCCTCACCATCAGTGACAGAATGAAATGACAGATGCTCAGTTACTAGAATACACAAAACGCACGATATGAATCAAAGAATGTGTAATTTCCTAAAGGTTCTAAAGCCTCTCGAAGATAAGTACAGACGTCTCTGTAGCGATCCGCAAGACTCTAATAAACCCACTCACGAAGCATGAGACCTATGTAACCTACGCTGTGATACCACCTTGTCACAACACAAAATTCAAACATGGTCGTGATGGAGCCTATCGTATTACTAGGCAAGCGTACTTCCTAAAATATTACTATTGATGGATTTTAAGAATTTAATAAAACAATACAAATATTCAAAGTTCTCATAATCTAAATCAACTCTAAAAAATATTAATATAAAGTGCAAAAACGGCCCCAAACATCGGGGTGTCACTAAGTCACGAGCGTTGAAAACTATGAACTAAAATATAGTACTGTCTAAAAGAATAAACGGTAGAAGGAGTGACAAGGTCCTGCAGACGCTAGCACCTACCTTGAAATCTCCACATATAGCCGACCTGAGATAAACGATCGCCGCGCTCCAACTCACCTGGATCTATACATAAAGTGCAGGGTGTAGTATGAGTACAACCGACTCAGTAGTAACAAAAATAACTAAGGAACTGAGCAGTAGTGACGAACTAAGCAAAAACAGTCCAGTTATTTATTTTTCACAATTTAACAATAACATGAATAAACAGGTAAATTCCCATAACTTAGTCAAAGAAATTTAACAGATAAATGCAGAAACAACAAAAGTAAATGCAAGCTCACAGCAATGTCACTCCATCACTCAGCACTCACACTTAGCACTCAACACTCAGCACTAAGAACATACAACTCACGTGCTACATCATCAGTCTGCCCTTAGCACGGACAACTCACGTGCTACCATATCAATACCTAGATCAGCACGGACAGCTCGCGTGCTACCATATCAATACCTAGATCCGCAAGGACAGCTCGCGTGCTATGCAAACAACTCACGTGCTACAATATCAATTACTTGGATCCGCACGGA
This sequence comes from Nicotiana paniculata, assembly GCA_005239505.1. NCBI lineage: Eukaryota > Viridiplantae > Streptophyta > Magnoliopsida > Solanales > Solanaceae > Nicotiana > Nicotiana paniculata. The sequence continues at coordinate 1,823 of ML307776.1, read as the reverse complement.
TAGCTCACGTGCTATAGTATTAATATCCTAACATCCAGGCCCTCGGCCTCACTCAGTCATGTACCTCTCCAGCCTCGCAATTCATAACAAATAAGGGGACACAACCCACATCAAGTATCACAGCATATCAATAAAATAATAGAGACTGAGGTAAATATACCATAATACTATGACTGAGTACAAGTAAGGTGAGCATGAATAAAGCCTAAACATGATCTCTAACATGAAGGCAAACAAGTTCAACAACAAGTAAGCACATAATCACAGATAATATCCATTAAACCTCACGTGATGGACCCAGTCTCAATCCCTCATGGTGCACACCCACACGCCCGCCACCTAGTGTGGGTATCACATCCAAACATTCACATTATATCAAATTCTCCGGGTTTATACCCTCAAAGTCAGAGTTATAACTTTTACTTACCTTAAACGCGTAGAAATACCCTGGGATGCCCTCGTCTCTGGACTCGGTCTCCAAAAGCTCCGGATCTAACCATACCATCAACATAGGCTAACGATACAAATTCCACAATAAAAACTACAAAAGAGGCAAAAAATCTGAAATCGGCTAAAACCTGCCCCCCGGGCCCATATCTCGAAATCAGTCAACAATGGAAGAATCAAAACCCTCGTCCTCTCCCGAGTCTAACCATATAAAATTTATCAAAATTGGACTTCATTTGGTCCCTCAAATCCTCACTTAAAACTCTCCAAAACTCTAGCCCTAACTCCCTAATTTTCACCCTAAACTCCTACAAATTTCATGCCTAATCAATGGAAAATCATCATAAACGCGTGTAATTAATCCCAAATGACTTACCACAGTGATGTCTCTTGATTGTCCCTTGGAAAACATTGCCCTAGCTTAAAAACCCCTTCAACAATGGTGGAAAAAGAGTACAAAATTTTGAAGGGTTGCTTATATAGGTTCTGCCTAGGGGTTTCCGCACCTGCTGACCCTTCATCGCATCTATGGCGGCGCACCTGCGGAAATCCCATCCCAGGTGTGGTTTTTCATTAAAGCCTCGAGTCCCGCATCTGCGACTGCATTCTCGCACCTGCGGTTCCGCAGATGCTGTCACACCTTCCGCTCCTGCGTCCTCTTCCACATCTGCGGTTGCTCCCCGCATCTGCGCCCATCGCTCCTACGGTCCCCATTCTGCAGGTGCGGACACCCCAGAAGACTGTGCACCAGCAGCATTTTCCAAAGTCTAAACTTCCAGTTACCCATCTGAAGTCGTTCCGAGCTCCTCGGGACCTTAACCAATAATCCAAACAAGTCATATATCACTAGCCGGACTTAGTCTAACCTTCGGAACACCCAAAACAACACCAAAACACTAAATCAACNGCTAAGGCTAAGGAGATAGGAGAGACAACAAACATTGTAGCTGAAGCAAAGGCCATAGTTGAGGGTTTGACATACTGTGTGGAGAGGCAACTGCATCCTTTGATTATTGAAACTGATTCACTGGTGATGAAGAAGATTATTGATGATGAATGGGATACACCTTGGTGCATAGGGGCTGAAGTAAGGAGAATCAAGGAGATAAAGAGTTGTTATAATGTGATATTCCAGCATGTCCTGAGGGAAGGAAACAAAGTTGCAGATTTTTTAGCTAACATAGTGTTCTCTTTTGCAGGTACAATAACATTCCATTCTTTTCAGGAACTACCATCAGAAGGGAAGACCTTGATCAATATGGACAAATTTCAAATTCAATGATAATCCCCTACAATAAAAATAATCCAAAATATTTTGGTATATGAGGTTTCCTTTTACTGCACTTATAATACTTTTTTCTATAGGTTGTATTATC
>ML307775.1:0-102527 GCA_005239505.1 Nicotiana paniculata | reverse complement strand
AAGAACTCATAATGACCATATATGGTCTTAGTCTTCGGAATGTCAGAATCCCAAATCATCAACCGATGATACCCAGATCTCAAGTCAATCTTGAAAAAAACTCTAGCTCCCTGAAGCTTGTCAAAAAAATCATCAATGTGGGGAAAGGGATACCGGTTCTTCATCGTAACCCTGTTCAGCTGCCGATAATCAATACACATACGCATCAACCCATCTTTCTTCTTCACGAACAACACCAGTCCACCCCAAGGTTACACACTAGGCCGAATGAACCCCTTATCCAGGAGTTCCTAAAGCTGCTCCTTACATTCATTTAGCTCCGCTGGTGCCATACAATAAGGTGGAATAGAAATAGGCTGAGTGCATGACACCAAGTCAATATCCTTGTCAGGTGGCATGCCTGCAGGAAACACATCCGGAAAGTCATGGACAACAAGAACTGAATCAATAGTGGGAGTCTCACCACTGACATCCTTCACAAAGGCCAAATAAGATAAACACCCTTTCTCAACCATGAGCTGAGCCTTCAGGTAGGAAATCACCCTGCTAGGCATAAACTCTGAAGAACCTCTCCAATCAACCCTCGGACACCCCGACATAGCTAAGGTCACGGTTTTAGCGTGACAATGAAGAAAACCATGGTACGGAGATAACTAATCCATGCCCAATATCACGTCAAATCGACCATGCTGAGTAACAGTAGGTCCACTCGTGTCTCCAGACCCCCAATAGGTATCATGCACGACCGATACATAAGGTCCACAACAATAGTATCGGCCACAAGAGTCGACACATGAATAGAGGTGACTAGAGACTCAAGGGGAACATCCAGAAAACCGGCAAAATATGAAGAAACATAGGAATATGTAGAACCATGGTTAAATAGAGCCAAGTCATCACAACAATAGAGTGAGACAATACCTACAATCATGACATCTGAGGCCATAGCATCCGGCCTGGCTAGAAATGCATACATGCGAGTCTGACTTCCCCCTGCTCGACCTCCCCCTCTAGAGCGGCCTCTGGCTGACTGACGACCACCCCCGGCTGCCTGGGTGGGTGGTAAAGTGACTAAGGCTGGAGTCTAGGGTTGGCCCCTCTGCTGAGAAGATCCATTAGAATAATGGGGACACTGCCTCCACACGTGCCTTAACTTTCCACACTCCAAAAAACACCCTAGAGCTGGAGGCGGGGACTGATAGAAACCCCTAGAACTCGTACGACCATTGGAAGACTACTACATAGAATAACCCTGAAATGGGGTGCTCGAGTTGCACTCTAAGCTGGGAGGGCACCAAATGAAGTACGTCCTGACTGAGAACCACGGGGACCCTACCCCGAAGAGGCACCACTATATACTGGGCGGCCTCACTGAGACTGTCTGAATGAACGACCCCTACCCTGCTGAAACTGTCCCTTGAAGGGAGCACCACTGGAACTGCAAGAACCACGAGGCCTCTTGGCCTCCCTCTCCTCCTGCTCCTGGTGGCGAACGGACTGAATATCTCGAGCTATGTCAACAACTTGCTCGAATGAACAACCCGATACTCTTTCCGTATCATAAATAACCAAAGCCGATAAGAAAGAACATCTACAAACATCCTCACACTCTTGCTATCTGAAGGGACAATCTCAGAAGCATACCTAGCCAACTCGAAGAACCTCATCTCGTACTGAGTAACTGATAACTCTCCCTGGCGCAGCTGCTCAAACTTCCTGCGTTGCTCCTCTCCGTGAGACTGAGGAACATGCTTCTCTAAAAAGATTGTGGAGAACTACTGCTAGGTTAGAGGTGCTGAACCAACCGGCCGACGCCTCTCGAATGACTCCCACCAGGTAAAGGCAACACCCGCAAAATGAAATGTAACAAATGAGATCCCACTTATCTCCAAAATACCCGTGGCACGCAGTATCCTCTGGTACCTATCTAGAAACCCCTGGGTATCCTCGCCCTCTATACTGCTGAAAGTAGGAGGCTGAAGTCTGATGAATCTCTCCAACCTGCCCTGCTCGTCCTTAGGCATACAAGGACCACATAATCCTGGACCGGAGCAACTGGATGAGCTGGGGCTGCTCCCGGTGGCTGAATACCCTATGCAGCCTGCTCAAGGGCCCGGGCAGCTGGAGACCGATTGCCTCCCCCAGCCTGAGCTGTGGTGGAAAAAGAATACATAGAGACTTCCTGAGCGAAACTAGTGCATAGTCTATATCTAAGACAGGGTCTCCTGAAGACCAGGAATAACCATAGGCATTGCTAGTTCCTGAGCTTGTCTCGCTAGGACTCCATCGGCAGGAACCTGATCATGATCAATAGGGGGATCCTGAGGTACTGCCCCGGATGTTGCGCGAGCTGGCCCTTACCTCTACCGCGGCCTTGTCCTCTCGCTGGTCGAGTCAGCGACTGGTCACTCTAATCGGTATGGCGTGCACTCACCATCTGTGAGAGAATGAAACAACGTAAGTTCATATTTCACGAATCAATAGATCAACACGAAAGAGTTCAAGAAAGATATAAATGGTTCCTAAAAGTTCGACAGTCTCTCGAAGATAAGTACAAACGTCTCTGTACTGATCCGCAAGACTCTACTAAACCTTATCATGACCGTCGAGTCGTATGTAACCTAGGCTCTGATACCTTTCTGTCACGACTCCAAATCTTAAACTGACCGTGAGGGCGCCTATCATGGAACTAGGCTAGCCAACTGCAAGTTCATCATTTCTTTTAAAAATCCTAATAGTGTTTCAAGCATTTCATAAAATATAAAAATATTACTGAATATAATAGGCCAATATGCAGCGCCACCAACCCCAAAACCCGGAGCCAACAAGCCATGAGCATCTAGAAGAATAAGCCAAAATATACTATTATAATACAAAACCTCATAATATAAACTAGATACAACAAGAAGAGAAAACAGAGATGCTGCGGATGCTGAACAACTACCTCTATATCCCGCAGTTTGGCTCCAAGCGGAATAAATCGTTAAGGCTCGATATCTGCACATAGGGGTGCATGGAGTAATGTGAGTACACCAACTCATTAGAAATGAAAATAAATCAAGTCTAAGTGGCAAGGAAATACATAAAATCAATGCCATCAATCACAATATACACAGCCTTACTTTCCAAAAGTATACACATAGATATACGAAATCATCATGTCTTAAAATCAAGTTCAGAAAAGTCCCCTAAAGAATGCACATTTTTAAAAACTTGAAACCGATAGATTTAGTATGAAAATGAATGTAGTAAAATCATAAGTATCCCCTCAGGAAAAAACATGTATCATAATCATCCCCTCAGGCATGCCTCACAGTCAATCAGCACCTCACAATCACTCGGCACCTCACAGTCACTCATGCCTCCCAATCACTCATCACTCGGCACTCAGTGCGCTCACTGGGGTGTGTACAGACTCCGGAGGGGCTCCTTTAGCCTAAGCGCTAATATCACTCAGCACCACACCATCACTCTGGACCTCGACAACACTCAGCAGAACCACTCAAAAGGCACCTCGGGCGAATAAGTAAAACGGGGTATTCGACCCAATACATCGTTTTAATTCTCAAGTAGTGTAAATCAGGCTGAGTTTAAAAAAACAGTATGCGCAATGTGGCTGACTGAAATTATCAACAAATAGTGAGGAAAAATAGCAGTAAAAAGCCCTCAAGGGGTCTAAATAGATCGGCACGAGGACCCAAACACGGCTTATAACCCAAATATTTCAACAAACTTCAGAACATAATTTAACCTAAGGTTTTGAGTAAAATATGCAACTCATTAGTTGCCACAGAGAGGACCTAGTCCAATCCAAAAATTAGTACGCGCCACATAATCGTCATCCGACAGGTGCGCCATTCCAAAGATAGTGAGATAACACGTAGTCTGGGGTTCCATTCCCTCAGAAGATTTATAACCATTACTTACCTCTACTGGGCCACAACACTAGTCCGCAATGCTCTTGCCCCTCAAATTGGCTCCCGATTGCTCTTAGTCTAGCCTAGACCAGTTTAACATCATCAATATATATCAAAGGATCATAACCCAATCGAAAACTATCAAATTACACAAGAATCTTGAAATTCGGCCAAACCCGAGCCTCGGGTCCACATCTCAAAATTTGATAATTTTACATCATTAGAAACCTCGTCCTCCCTCAATTATACTCATACCAAAATCATCACAATCGGATCACAATATCCTATCCAAAACCTCAAAAACAAATTCCAATTCTCCACCCCTTCTTCCCAACCATTTCCTACTTAAATCCTTACATTTTCAAGCCTAATCCGAACAAATTAGCATAGAAACGATGTTAGTGACCAGAGAACTTACCTTCACTAAAGAATCTAGAGTTCCCTTCTTCAAATTGCCTTCAAAGAACTCCTCCCGCATGCAAAAATGGTGAAAATGAGAGAATTTTCACGGCGGCCCTTTTTATACTATCTCTGCCAGCATTTCCGCACCTGTGAACATTTTGTCGCAGCAACGGTCCCAGGTTCGCACCTGCGGATTCCCACTTAACGGACCAATTCCGCACCTACGGCCAATCCTCCGCACCTGTGGCTTTGCAGGTGCGGCAAAACTTTTGCACCTATGGATAAACCCCTGCCTAGCCTTTTTCGCACTTGCGGCTACCCATCCGAAGGTGCGGCCAACACCAGAAATCACACCGGCACCTATTTCTGCAAATTTTACAAGTTCAAAAACCCGCTAACCATCCGAAATCCATCTCGAGCCCCTCGGGTCTCCAACCAAACATACCAACACACCCTATAGCATTATTCCAACTTATACGAGCCTTCGAAACACCAAATACAACACGAAAACACCAAAATTCCATCAAATTCAAGCCTATGAACTTTGAAACTTCCAAATTTCGCCAACTACACCGAAACCAACCAAAACACCTTCGATTGACCTGAAATTTTGCACACGTATCTAAAATGACATTATGAACCTGCTCCAACTTCCGAAATTCCATTCCGACCTCGATAGACTATTTTCCACTGTCGACCGAAAATCGCCAAAAACTAACTTTCGCCAATTCAAGCCTAGTTCTACACCGGACATCACTAAAATCTTCTGAACACACTCCTAAGTCCCAAATCACCTAATGAAGCTATCCGAGCCATAAAATATGCATTCCGAGGTTGTACACCAATAAGTCAATTCTCAGTTGACTTTCTCAACTATTAGGCTACTTTAAGAGACTAAATGCCTCAATTCTCACCATAATCACTCCGGACCCAAACCAACTGACCCAACACAACAAAAACAGGCTAGCAATGTATAACAAATGCAGAAATGGGGGGTAACGGGGTAAATCTCACGGAATGACCGGCCGGGTTGTTACAGTTTCGAAGGCGCAACTAAGTTCGAATAAGGTTATGGGGTGTGCAGGTATGTTTGGTTGGGGACCCGAGGGGATCGGGATTGATTTTTGATGGTTAACGGAAGTTTGGACTTAGGAATTTGCAACAAAATTTATGCTGGTTTTATTTTCCTAGTGTGGCCGCACGTGCTGATTAGGAGCTGTAGGTGCGATGGCCGTAGAGGCGAAGGTCATTGCACATGTGCAAAAATAGGTCAGGATGGAGGAAGCCGCAGGTGCAAGATTTGACTTTTAGTGGAGTTGCGCAGGTGCGGGTCCGCAGGTGCGAAAAATGTACCGCAGGTGTGGATTAACTGGGCAGGAGCTATAAATAGGTGTCCCCGCAAAATTTTGGAATTTTCTTCATTTTTGGATGCCCGTTGAGCTAATTTCGGAGAAATTTGAAGGAAGAATTCAAGAGTCTTCGGTAAAGGTAAGTTTCCTGTACTATAAACTCGTTTTTATTTTATTATGTGATGAATTAGGCTTGGAATTTGTGGGTTTATGGCATAAATTGGGGGTTTAGGGCTTGGGAAATTGAGACTTGTAATTAAGGAATTTAGGAGTTGTTTGTCGTCAGATTTTGACACATTTTATATGTGTAGACTCGAGAAGGGTAAGGATTCTTGTGACGCGACTTTCATCGAATTCTGAGACGTGGGACTGGGGCTCGAGTTTTGTCAATTTCGGGATTTGTGCTTAAAATTGATAGTTTTCGATTGGCTTTTGTTCCTTTAGCGTGTATTGATGATGTTAATATGGTTTTGGTTAGATTCAAAGAATTTGGGCACCAATTTGCGGAGTAGTATTTGGGCTATTTTGAGGTAAGTAATGATTGTAACTCTAAACCTGAGGGTATGAAACCCCGGTATTGTATATTGTTTTGGTAAATGAGGTGAGCACATGCTAGGTGACGAGCATGTGGGAGTGCACCGATAGGGATTGTGACTTGGTCCGTCTTTTAGCAACTATTAAGCTGCGTATTCGAGTTGAATACGACATCCTGTATTTCAGAAGATTATACTTGTTTATGGGCTGTCATCCATGTTTTGGGCCTCATGTAGACCTATTTATACCCTCAAGGGTATTTTTATGCTATCCTCACACTATCGTGATAGAACATGTGTAAACTCAGTAATGTTTACCACTTGTTGTCATTTTCACTATTATCACACTGTTTTTAAACTCTGAGAACTATTTTGTGATGAGTCCCCCGTGTTCAGATGAATTAACCGAGTAGCTTGTAAAAATGACTGAGTAAGGCTGAGCGCCGAGTATGTGAGGATAGTTATGGGACGGACTGCACGCCGCATCAATATATATGTTATATATTACATATGGATCGGGATGCACGCCACAGAAATATTGTAAAGACCCAAAAATTTTCTTGTTTAAAAGAATGCCCGAATGAGTCCCCAAGTTGTTTTTATTGTGTAAATCTTAAAACTAACCTAAATTCAGAAAAAGCACCCCGGGACTTAAAAGAACAAAATTTTCCAGAAATTAGGTGTTATGCGATGCACTATGCGATCGCATAATGTGTATGCGGACCGCATAATGGTCGCATACACGGGCATATCACCGCCCCATTTGAGGACAACTATGCTGTCCAATATGCGATCACATGTTGTTTCTACGGACCGCATAGCATTTGCTTTGTTGCCTTTGATTTTTGGGAGGGAGGTTATGCGATGCACTATGCGATCACATTCATAACCGCATTCTTCATTCTAACAGGTAAGAATCCCCAACCCCTTTTGATTAGTTTTATGGTTTTAAACAAACATGGACTATCATGAGTTGATTCTTGAAAATATAAGTTGATACCTTCCATGCATAATCATTAATGTCCATAATCCAGTAAAAGGAAGTGGGTTGGGATAAAATTCACAAATAAGGGGTTGTCAATCTAAGGGGTCACATAGCATTCGATAAAATGCTTAAAAAGAGTACAAATAGTATGCATGATTTCCAATTCTAAGTTGAAAATGTTTAATTGTGAACTAGATTAACAGTACTAGTCGGTCTGGTGATTTGTGAGTAGAAGTTAGAAAGGAATTTCGACCCCAGGTATGTATGGCTAACTTTAACTTTTGTAGAATACTCTTGTTAGGTCTGAGCATACATTATGTGTACTTTGTTTGAAAATATGTGAATTGGTTGTTCAAATGTGTTGAGATGTGAGATTCTATTCTCTGATTGTCCTAGTTGATTAATATACTACCGTGCTATATGAGGTCGTGAAAAGTGTTTTGATGTGCCTATCTTATTATGTGCAAAGCTCGTAAATGTTAGAGGGTATCGATTTGAAAGTATGTGTTAATGAATGAAAGATTGTTGATGTGCCCAAGTGTGGGAATGCATATAATGGCTAAAAGTCGTGTGTGGAACGCAATGAAAAAGGGTATTGTGAAATGATGTAAATGAGTTGAACGACTGTGGCAACATTATGTACATGAATTACTACTTGGTGAGAATTATGGTGCCTTAGGCCCAAATAAATAAATTGTTGATATGAACTTGTGTTCCTTGAAATGATGATTCTTGTGATGTAATTGTTTATGGTTGTTGTTATGAATTTAAATTGTCAGGTGGGGTCGGGTTGCGCGGCACAACATGAAGTAATAAGGTTGATAGGTTTTGGTGATAAGGGTGGCCAAGGTAGTAAGGATTGAATATGATCATTATCACTACTAAAATGAAAATCTATGAACTCTTGAATATGGTGATGTTGAAAGGGGAAAAAGGAGAGATTGTGAAACTTGTTGATCTTGATTGTTTCTTTCCACGTGAATTGATTAGTTGGTTCTATTGCTGTCTCTTAATTGTGTACTGTTTGATTGTACTTAGGATAAAGTTTGTTCATACATACTAGTACTATTCCACAGTACTAACGTCCCTTTTGCCGAGGGCGCTACATTTTTCTTATATGAATATAGGTGGTTCTACAATAGGTAATTCAGCCCACCGTCAATAGTGCCTCTTCCCCTTTCCGTCAGCTGTTCTGGTGATCCCCACTTCCTCTCGGGACCACGTGTGGCTCATGTCGCCTTATTTTGAGTTTATGGTGTAGTGTAAGGTATAGCCGGGGCCTTGTTGCCGGCAAGTAGAATATAATTCTTTTGTATCCGTAGACACAATGTGGGTAATGTACATGTGTAATTTGGGTAGTAAGCGTACAGTTCGGAATCGCGATCCACGTTCGTAAATGTTGTATGTATGATGTATGTATTTGGTATCATATGTTTGTAATGATTAAAATTAGAAATGAATTCAAGTTGTAAGTTTATGCTTAAGTTATAAATTTCTATTACACATGAATAATGTATATCGAAATCATGGGGTAACGCGTGGGATAGGGAAGTTAAATCAGGTTCGCTTGACCGGGATAAATCGGTTAGGCGCCGTTCTCGTCCCACGATTTTGGGGATTGAAAAATATAGATAATATATGGATCAGGCTGTATCCGCAACATAATACATATATATATATATATATGGATCGGGTTGCACGCCGCAACAATATACATAGTGGATCGGGTTGCGCGCCGCAGAAAATATAGCGCTTGGGCTATAGGAGCCCCACTGGAGTCTGTACACCCCTAGTGGGTGTAGTCGACTATTATCTGGATCGGGCTACGCGGCGCAGCGTATGTTATATGGATCGGGTTGCACGCTGTAGCAGTATGTATATATATATATATATATATATATATTTATTGGATCTGGCTGCCCGCCGCAACACTTGTGTATATTCATGGTACTTGCTGAGTACGAGTGTTTAAGTGAGAGAATGAGATTCTAACAAACTCGTATCAGAGCCTATGGTTTTAAAAGTGTCCTAGGATGTCTCGGAGCCGTGTCTAGTAGAGCCCTTCTTATCGGTGTGTTGTCGACCACATCTATAATTAGGGGGTACATGGACATTTAGTAAACACCCTTTTCATTGTTATTCTATATCGTGCGGTGAAGTGGAAAGTGAAAATATTCTTATCTATCTTGTGCTCTATTAAAAAATCTTCAGTAATGGCACTAAAACAGAGAGCTCGACTCGGCCTATAGGCTAATGCCACCCCAAGTGTGGCTGTGTATTCTGTACCCGATGGTGCGGGTGAGAGCGAATCCCCGAACTTGAACCCACCTAGTCTTTTTGTTCAGAGTATTCCTATTCTTGTTGTGGCAAAGTGTGCTGTAATCCCTCCCGCTAATATTCCTGGTCCTTCTTTGGTTCAACTTCATGTCCCGGTACTTCCGATGGGGACCTTAGTGGAGCTATTCATATGTTGACCCAGTTAGTGGACGCTCAGGCCCAAAGATCTCATGTTACCCCTGCACCCTCTAGCAGACAGGGAGATTTCTAGTGGACAGGGAGATTCCGCCGGTTGCAGAGTCAACCCGTTTCTATATTTGGCCCCTCCAGAGTTGTCAGGTATTGATCTAGAGGCTGATCCGTAGGATTTTCTTGATGAGATGTACAAGACGCTTCGGGTTATGAAGGCTACAAAGACAGAGTGGGTTGAGTTAGCATCATACAGGCTGAGGGGAACATTCATATTCATGGTTCGAGATGTGGGAGAATTCCCGTGGGGAGGGAAGTCCTCCGGCGAGATGGGATGAGTTCGTTGATGCTTCCATGGATCACTTCTTGCCTGCCGAGACCATGGCAGCCCGTGCTACGGAGTCTAGGGTTCTCAAGTAGGTGAATATGAGTGTGTGGGAGTACCACATGGAGTTTGTGAGGTTGTCCAAGTACGCTCCTCAGTTAGTATCGACTATGGATGCTAGAGTCCGACGGTTTGTTTAGGTCCTTTGTCCCTTGGTTGTGAATGAAGTTGCTACAACTGCCTTGCACTCAGACATGAATTATGGTAAGATAGTGGGATTCTCCCATGCCACAGAGGCTAGAGAATTGAAGATAAGGTTGGAGAGGGAGAGTATTAGCAGAGCCCGATCAGCGGCACTCGGGGAGTTCAGTTGGAGGAAGGAGACCAGTTCAGGGGAGAGGACCATCAGGGCCATCCCAGTCTTATGCTCAGTCCTTATCCAGTGCACCGCCATCAGTGCACCGTTATCAGCAGAGCAGTCGCTGGGGACCAGGATCAGATAGTAGGAGGCCCAATCCATCCGTTCGTCAAGGAGGGAGGTTCCAGCAGCAGTGGAGGGCTACGTGCCCTTAGTGTGGGAGGTTCCATACCAAGCATTGTTACCTGGATATCCCGGTATGCTACGTGTGTGAGGTGATAGGTCATCTTCGGCGGGATTTCCGTGCGCCCAGTCAGGGCATGGGTAGTGGTTTTGCTCAGCCGTCCGGTTCTTCAGTCGCTGCATCTTCAGTGCATCCTCCAGCTCCAGTAGGGCGTTGTGCAGTTAGGGGTGGAGCTGGTGGTAGAGGTGGACCTAGCCAGTTCAATGCTTTGAGTGGTTGCCAGAGTGCGGAGGCTTCTCCAGATATTTTTACAGATATTCTGGCTGTCCAAGCCCTTGGTTGTTATGCTCTTATTGATCTGGGGTCCTCCTTGTCTTATGTTACCCCATTTATTACTTCAAGTTTTGGGATAGAATCTGAACAGCTTCATGAGTCGTTCTCTGTGTCGACTCCTATTGGTGATTCCATTACAGCCGCACGAGTCTAAAGGAATTGTGTTGTCACGGTGTGTAGTCGAGATACCACGGTCGATCTTATCGAACTTGGGATGGTATATTTTGATGCGATCATGGGAATGGATTGGCTTTACTTGTGCTTTGCTAAACTCGACTGCCGAAAAAGAATTATGAGACTAGAGTTTCCTAATGAGTCAGTTATTGTGTGGAAAGGGAATGGTGTGGTGCAAAAGGGTAGGTTTATTTCCTACCTTAAGGCCTTAAAGATGATTAAAAACGGGTGTTTTTGTCATTTGGTCCGGGTTGCGGACATCACTTCAGAAGTGTCTGCCCCTGAGTCCGTCCCAGTCGTGAATGAGTTTCTTGAAGTATTTCAAGACGATCTTCCAGGGATTCCGCCAGATACAGAGATCAATTTCAGGATTGATCTATTTCTAGATACGCAGCAAATATCTATTCCACCCTACACAATGGCGCCAACAGTGTTGAGGGAGTTAAAGGATCAGTTGAAAGACTTATTAGAGAAGAGGTTCATTCGGCCGAGTGTGTCGCCGTGGGGAGCTCCAGTTATTTTCATCAAGAAAAAGGATGGGTCTCTTCGGATGTGTATTGATTATCGGCAGCTCAACAAAGTCACTATCAAAAAAGAGTATCCATTGCCTCGGATAGATAATTTGTTCGACCAACTGCAGGGTGCGAGGTTTTTCTCCCAAATTGATTTACGGTCGGGGTATCACCAGTTGAAGATCAGAGAGCAGGATATTCCTACGACTGCCTTAAGAACTTGTTCTGGCCATTTTGAATTTTTGGTAATGTCCTTTGGACTAACCAATGCTCCAACGACTTTCATGGATCATATGAATTAGGTTTTCAAACCGTTTCTTGACTCCTTCGTGATTGTTTTTTTTTTATGACTTCCTTGTCTACTCGCAGAGTCGGAAGGATCATGTTAATCACCTCAGCACAGTTCTGCAGACTCTTCATCAGCACCAATTGTATGCCAAGTTTTCAAAATGCAAATTTTAGCTGGAGTAAGTCGCGTTTTTGGGTCATGTTGTTTCCAGAGAAGGGATTAAAGCCGATCCCCAGAAGATCGCAGCGGTGAAGGATTGGCCTAGACCAACGACCCTGGCGGAGATTCGCATTTTCTTGGGTCTAGATTGGTATTATCGGAGGTTTGTGGAGGCATTCTCTACCCACGCCTCCCCATTGACTAAATTGATGAAGAAAGAAACTAAGTTCCAATAGTCCGACGCTTGTGAGAAGAGCTTTCAGGAGTTGAAATCGAGATTGACTTCGGCACCGATGTTAACTTTGCCAGAAGGCACGTGGGGATTTGTGGTTTATTGTGATGCTTCAAAGGGTTGGTTTGGGATGTGTGTTGATAAAATACGGGAAGGTTATAGCCTATGCTTCTAGGGAACTCAAGAATCACGAGAAGAATTATCCGACGCATGATTTAGAACTTGCGGCAGTTGTGTTTGCATTAAAAATCTGGAGGCATTATTTGTATGGGGTCTATGTGGACGTGTTCTCAGACCACAAGAGTCTCCAATATTTTCTCAAGCAGAAGGAGTTGAATTGAAGGCAACGATGATGGTTAGAATTTCTTAAGGATTATGATATGAATATTTTGTAGCATCCAGGGGAGGCGAATATGGTGCCCCACGCTCTATGTCGGAAGTCTATGGGTAGTTTGGCTCATCCGAAAGTGGATCAGAGGCCTATAGCTCAGGAGATTTATCAATTAGCCAATGGGAATATTATGTTACATAATGGGGCAAAACCATCACATGTAGCGGAAGTAAGGAAAAGCAATATATGGATCCAGCATTGGCGCAGTTGAAGAAAGCAGTTTTGAATAGTAAGATTTTTCCATTTTCACTCGGTAGCGATGATGGCGTTTTACGGTGCCAGGGAAGGCTGTGTTTTCCTGATGTGGATAATCGTCGGGAGAGAGTTATGGCGGAAGCTCACAATTCCAGGTATTCCGTCCACCCAGGTTCTACGAAAATGTATTAAGATCTCCGGGAAGTTTATTTGTGGAGCGGTATGAAAAGTGGTGTGGCAGACTTTGTATCTAAATGTCCGAATTGTCAACAGGTGAAGGCCGAACATTAGAGGCCCAGTGGGTTAACTCAGCTTATGGAAATTCCAATGTGGAAATGGGAAATGATCAACATGGATTTAGTGGTAGGGTTACCTCGCACCCAACGCAAGTTCGACTCGATTTTGGTGATAGTGGATCGACTCACGAAATCAACTCACTTCATGCCGGTCAATTCCACCGATACTGCAGAACAATACACTCAGTTGTATATCAGGGAAATAGTCAGGCTTCATGGTACTCCAGTTTCTATTATTTCAGATCGAGGAGCCGCCCAGTTCGTAGCTAATATTTGGAGGAAATTTCAGTAAGGTTTGGGTACTCGGGAAAATCTCAGCACGACTTTCCATCCGCAGACTGATGGTCAGGAAGAACGGACTATTCAGACGCTTGAATAGTTGGGATGATCATTTACTGCTTATCGTATTTGCTTACAATAACAACTTTCACGCTAGTATTCAGATGGCCCGATTCGAAGCATTGTACGGGAGAAGGTGTAGATCTCCAATTAGGTGGTTCGAGGTTGGTGAGGCAGAATTGTTAGGGCCAGATCTTGTGCACCAGGCGTTGGAAAAAGTCAGAGTCATTCAAAATAGGATGAAAACCACTTAGAGCCGTCAAAAATCCTATGCGGGCGTTCGTCGAAGAGAATCGGAATTCCAAGTAGATGATTGGGTATTCCTGAAGGTATCTCCCATGAAGGAAGTGATGCTGTTTGGGTAGAATGGAAAATTGAGCCCAAGGTATGTCGGGCCATATAGGATTGCACAAAGGATAGGACAAGTGGCTTATATGCTGGAATTACCCCCTAAATTGTCATTAGTGCACCCGGTGTTCCACCTATCCATGTTGAAGAAAGTGGTTGGAGATCCATCAGCCATCGTTCCAGTTGATACTATTGACGTTAATGAAGAATTATCGTATAAAGAGGTTCTGGTTGCTATTCTTGATAGACAAGTCCGTAGGCTGAGGAATAATGAAATTGCTTCAGTTAAAGTATTGTGGCGAAGTCAGCATGTTGAGGAAGCCACATGGGAAGCGAAAAATGAGATGAAAGAAAAATATCCCCATTTGTTTGAATAAGTCTAACAGTGTTTGTCCGAACTGTCATCTCCAAGCAAATTATATTTTATGTTTAGTTTTGTCCAAAAGCACCCCATCTTCCCCAAATTTCCTTATTGTTGTAATTTCCCAATGTGTGCTGAAACTGAACCCGCTGTTACTATTTGGGTAGTGTGCAACCCTTGAGGTAAATGAAAGTTTTGTGGAACTTATGTGTTAGGAAAGTGATTAATAATAGTGTAGGTTGGTAATGATTAATTGAAATGAATATGTTGTATTGAGGTGATTGGGTTGTATGGGACTCATTAAAAGGAACAAGTTATGTGCAAGAATGTGAATCATGTGCAAATTTGTGGTATAAGAAGAATGGGTTATATGTAGTTGACAAAATGATTGGATATTTTCAAATTGTTGAGGTAACAACATTGTGTGTGATTTATTGGGACCAAAACCGTGTAATGGTGCTTGGAAATGTGTTTTTGGGGCTCTCTGACAGGTAGATAGGTCTAATTACAAAGGGAACGCTGGCAAAACTTTTCTGAAATATTGGAGTTGGTGAAAATCCGGAAGTTTCATATCGTGCTTTCAAAACTAATTAATTTCCAAAATCCTCATTCGAGGACGAATGATTTTTAAGGGGGGAGGATGTAAAGACCTGTAAAATTTTCTTGTTTAAAATAATGCCCGAATGAGACCCCGAGTTGTTTTTATTGTGGAAATTTTTTAAAATAGACCTAAATTGAGTAAAACCTACCCTGGGACTTAAAAGAACAAAATTTTCCATAAAGTAGGCATTATGAGACGCACTATGCGATTGCATAACGTGTATGCAGACCGCATAATGGTCGCATACACGGGCAGATCACTGCCCCATTTGAGCACAACTATGCGGTCCAATATGCGATCGCATTTCGGTTCTACGGACCGCATAGCTGTCGCATTGTTGCCTTTGTTTTTTGCGAGGGAGGTTATGCGACTAACTATGCGATCGCATAAGATGTATGCAGACCGCATAGTTGTCGCATACCTGGGCAGACTGTTTCCAATTTTTGCCCATCATGAGGGCCATTCTGCGGACATCATGTCAGCATTCCTGACCGCATTCTTGTGTCGGGCCCCTATTTTTCTAATTTTTAAAACCCGACCCCAGTTCATTAAAACACCCTCCCCTTCATTTTTAACCATTTTCTTAACAAAATTATAGAGAGGGGAGAGAGGGTTCTTGAGAGAGAAAACTTCATCTTTATCATTGGATTTTAAAGTCACTCAGGCCTGGAAGTTTCGAGTAATCATATTCTTCTACATTTTAATAGGTAAGAATCCCAACCCCGTTTATTTAGTTTTCAGGTTTTAAACAAAAGGGGAGTCTCATGTATTGATTCTTGAAAATATAAGTTGATACCTTGAATGCATGATCATTAATGTCCATAATCTAGTAAGAGGAAGTAGGTTGGGGTAAAATTCACAAATAAGGGGTTGTCAATCTAAGGGGTCACATAGCATTCGATCAAATGCTTAAAAAGAGTACAAATTGTATGCATGATTTCCAATTCTAAGTTGAAAATGTTTAATTGTGAACTAGATTAACGGTACTAGTCGGTCTGGTGATTTGTGAGTACAAGTTAGAAAGGAATTTCGACCCCAGGTATGTATGGCTAACTTTAACTTTTGTAGAATACTCTTGTTAGGTCTGAGCATACATTATGTGTACTTTGTTTGAAAATATGTGAACTGGTTGTTCAAATGTGTTGAGATGTGAGATTCTATTCTCTGATTGTCCTAGTTGATTGATATACTACCGTGCTATATGAGGTTGTGAAAAGTGTTTTGATGTGCCTATCTTATTATGTGCAAAGCTCGTAAATGTTAGAGGGTATCGATTTGAAAGTATGTGTTAATGAATGAAAGATTTTTGATGTGCCCAAGTGTGGGAATGTATATAATGGCTAAAAGTCGTGTGTGGAACGCAATGAAAAAGGGTATTGTGAAATGATGTAAATGAGTTGAACGACTATGGCAACGTTATGTACATGAATTACTACTTGGTGAGAATTATGGTGCCTTAGGCCCAAATAATTAAATTGTTGATATGAACTTGTGTTCCTTGAAATGATGATTCTTGTGATGTAATTGTTTATGGTTGTTGTTATGAATTTAAATTGGCAGGTGGGGTCGGGTTGCGCGACACAACATGAAGTAATAAGGTTGATGGGTTGTGATGATAAGGGTGGCCGAGGTAGTAAGGATTGAAAATGATCATTATCACTACTAAAATGAAAATCTATGAACTCTTGAATATGGTGATGTGAAAGGGGAAAACGGAGAGGTTGTGAAACTTGTCGATTTTGATTGTTTCTTTCCACGTGCATTGATTAATTTGTTTTATTACTGTCTTTTAATTGTGTATTGTATGATTGTACTTGGGATAAAGTTTGTTCATACATACTAGTACTATTCCACAGTACTAACGTCCCTTTTGCCGGGGGCGCTACATTTTCTTATATGAATGTAGGTGGTTATATAGAAGGTAATTCAACCCACCGTCAGTAGTGCCTCCTCTCTTTTTCGTCAGTTGTTCTGGTGAGCCCACTTCCTCCCGAGGCCACGTGTGGCTCATGTCACCTTATTTTGAGTTTATGGTGTAGTGTAAGTTATAGCCGGGGCCTTGTTGCCGGCAAGTAGAATATAAATATTTTGTATCTGTAGACACAATGTGGGTAATGTACATGTGTATTTTGGGTAGTAAGCGTACGGTTCGGAATCGTGATCCACGTTGGTAAATGTTGTATGTATTTTTTAAGTATTTGGTATCATATGTTGGTAATGATAAAAAGTATAAATAAATTCAAGTTGTAAATTTATGCTTAAGTTATAAATGGCTATTTCACATGAATAATGTTAGGCGCCGGTCTCGTCCCACAATTTTAGGGCATGACAAATATAGATTATATTCCTGCCGCAGCAGTTGTGTGTATTCATGGTACATGTTGAGTACGAGTATCTAAGTGAGAGCATGAGATTCTGATCGTGGAGTCACGAGTGACTCAGAGGCTTGACCGAGAGGCTTTATAGTGAGTGATAATGTGCCCGAGGGGCCTATATTTTTATGAAACTACTGTTTTTACTCTTCTTTACACTGAGCCTCTGATGATAATGTTGGACAAATGGTTTTACACGTGATTTTAAATGGAAACTGGAGTTACTTTGAAATATTTGGAAATGTAGATTCCTAACTTTATTTACTTATTTCAACAGTCACTTACTATATGGATTTACATGATTTATAAATGCTCGTCTCTACACTCAAGTTTTTAGTTACTTTTATTACTTACCGAGTTGGCATACTCACATTACTCCTTGAACCTATGTGTGCATATCCAGGTACCATACCATCTGACTAGTTGATTTTCGGTCGTGCTTGGAGTTGTTCAAGGACGGAGGTATCTTCTCAGCGTCCCCAGCTCACCTCCTTTCCTTTTGTCAGTTCATAGCTTTTGTCTTTTGTACTTCAGGCTTTTGTAGTAGCAAGTCAACTCATTGTACATTGTATTTACAGTCTTAGATTCTCATGACAGTTGACTCCAGGTTTTGGGGAAATGTATAAATTGTTTATCTCATTTTGGCTGTTAAATCTTCTAGTTTTTGGGAAAAATTATGAAACATTATGATAGTCCATAAGGGTTGGCTAGCCTAGTTCCATGATAGTTGCCATCACGACTGGCTTTGGATTTGGGGTCGTGACAGTTGGTATCAGAGCCTAGGTTACATAGGAGTCAACAGTCATGAGCAGGTTTAGTAGAGTCTAGCGGATCCGTACAGAGACGTTTGTACTTATCTTCGAGAGGCTGCAGAACCCTTAGGAACAATCTCATTTTTCTTGAATTTTGTCGTGCCATTTTGTTGATTCTGGAAATCTAAACTTCTGTTGTTTCATTCTCTTACAGATGGTGAGGACACCCACTACCTATCAGAGTGATCAGCAACCAACTAGACCATCGAGGGGTTGAGGTCGTGGTAGAGGTATGGGGCCAGCCCGTGTGACAGCCAGGTCAGTATCAGTTGATCTTCCTACTATTCAGGAGCAGATCTACGCCACAGATACTCCAGTAGGATAGGCTCAGGCACCGGTAGTGCCTATAGTTATTCCAGGTCTTCAGCAGACTTTGGCCCATTTCTTGATAGTATGTTCCACCCTTGCTCAAGCAGTTGCCGCTACTTCTCAGGCAGGAGGAGGCAGTCAGACTCCAGTTGCCTGGACACCATAGCAGGTTACTCAGGGCCATCAGACACCGGGGGCGGTTCCAACCCACCTGGGTGCTCCAGTTCAGGACTTCGTGGTTCCAGCCATGCCAGATGATGAGCAGCTTAAGGTGGAAAGGTTTCGAAGACTTAATCCTCCGACATTCAGCGGATGCTTTGTACTGCTGGGATTTTGGAGACCAATGGGGTCTTGTTTGCTATTTTTCAGTTTTCGGGTGCTGCTTTCACTTGGTGGAAGTCTTTCGAGATGCGTACGCATGTTGATTCAGCACCCCACACTTGGAAGCAGTTCTCCACTATCTTCTTGGAAAAGTATGTACCCCAGTCTCACACGGAGGAGCAGCGCAGGCATTTTGAGCAGCTGCGTCAGTAGGAGCTATCAATGATGCAGTATGAGATGTGGTTTTCAGAGTTGGCTCACCATGCCACCGAGTTGGTCCCTACTGATAGGGAGAGGATTAGGAGGTTCGTGGATGGCCACACTTATCAGCTCCACCTTTTCATGACTCGGGAGAGAGTATCAGGTGCTACCTTCGTGTAGGTTGTTGATATTTCTCGAGATATTGAGTCGGTTCTCCACCAGGAGCGAGTAGAGAGGGAGGCCAAGAGGCGTCATGGATCGGGTGCCTTTTCTGGGCATGGTCCCCGCAGTTCTAAGCTTGGCCGATCTTCATTCGGTGCCTTCCCAACCCAGAGTGCAGCTGGAGCACCATCAGTTCAAGGTTCCTCTATACATGGTTCTCCTAGTGGCCATTCTGGTGCCAGGCTATCCTTTCAGTCCCCGTCTCTAGCTCCGGGGAGTTGTTATGAGTGTGGAGAGTTCGGGCATATGAGGAGGCAGTGTACTCATCTTCTTGGCGACCTATCTCAGCTGAGGAGCCAACCTTACACTTCAGCTCCAGTTATTTCACCACCTACCCCGGCAGCAAGGGGTGGTACTTAGTACGCTAGAGGCCGCCCTAGAGGGGGAGGTCGAGCAGGTGGTGGTCAGGCCCGTATGTTTGCGTTTCCAGCCACGCCAGATGCTATGTCCTCCGATATAGTGATCGCATGTATTGTCTCAGTATGTCACCGAGATGCTTTGGCTTTATTTGACCCTGGTTGTACATATTCCTATGTTTCATTATATTTTGCCCATTTTCTGGATATGCCCTGTGAGTCTTTAGTTACATTTGTTCATGTGTTGACTCCGATGGGTGATACTATTGTTTTAGACCATGTTTATCGGGCGTGTGTAGTATCTATTAGGGGTCTGGAGACCCTAGGACCTACTGTTACTCAGCATGGTCGATTTTGATGTGATATTGGGCATGGATTGGTTATCTCTCTGTCATTTTGTTTTTCACTGTCACGCTAAGACCAAGAACTTAGTTATTCCAGGATGTTCGCGGGTTGAGTGGAGAGGTTCTTCTGAGTATGATCTTAGCAGGGTGATTTCATACCTGAAGTCCCAGTGCATGGTTGAGAAGTGGTGTTTATCGTATCTGGATTTTGTGAGGGATGTCAGTGGTGAGACTCGCGCTATTGATTCGGGTACTATGGTCCGTGACTTTCCGGACGTGTTTCCTGTAGACCTGCTAAGCATGCCACCTGACAGGGACATTGATTTTGGTATTGACCTGGTGTCAGGCACTCAGCCTATTTCTATTCTACATTATCGTATGGAACTATCGGAGCAAAAGGAATTAAAGGAGAAGCTTCAGGAACTCCTAGATAAGGGGTTCATTCGGCCTAGTGTTTCACCTTGGGGTGCACCTGTGTATTTTGTAAAGAAGAAGGATGGTTCTATGCGTATGTGTATTGATTATCAGCAACTGAATAGGGTTATGGTGAAGAACATGTATCCCTTGCCTCGTATAAATGACTTGTTTGATCAGTTGTAGGGTGCCAGGCTATTTTCCAAGATTAAGTTGCATTTCGGCTATCATCAGTTGAAGATTTGGGTGCCATACATTCCGAAGACTGCTTTCAGGACTAGGTATGGTCAATATGAGTTTCTGATTATGTTATTCGGGCTGACCAATGCCCCAACAACCTTTATGCACTTGATGCACAATGTATTTCCGGCCTTATCTGGTTCATTTTGTCATCGTGTTTAATGACGATATCTTGGTGTATTCCCAATCTCAGGAGGATCATGAGCAGCATTTGAGAGTTGTGCTTCAGACCTTCAGAGAGAAGAGATTGTATGCAAAATTTTTGAAGTGCGTGTTCTAGCTTGATTCAGTAGCATTCTTGGGGCATGTGGTGCCCAGTGAGGGAATTCAGGTTGATCTGAAGAAGGTACAGATGGTGCAGAGCTGGCCTAGACCATCATCAGCTACTGAGATTCACAGTTTCCTTTGTTTGGCAGGGTACTATCACCGTTTCGTAGAGGGATTTTCATCTATTGCAGCACCTTTGACAAGACTAACCCAGAAGGGTGCTTAGTTTAGGTTGACTAAGGAGTGTGAGGAGATCTTTCAGAAGCTCAAATCTGCTTTGACTATAGCTCTGGTGTTGGTTTTGCCTACGGGTTCAGGTTCCTATACATTTTACTATGATGCCTTCAGAGTTGGCCTTGGAACAGTTTTGATGAATGACGGTACGGTGATTGCGTACGCGTCCAGACGGTTGAACGTGCACGAGAAGAATTATCCACCGCACGATCCTGAGCTAGCAGCTACTGTCCACGCCTTCAAGATTTGGCGCCTTTATTTATATGGAGTGCATTGTGAGATTTTCACTAATCACTGTAGTTTGCAGCATCTGCTTTGGCAAAAGGACCTGAATTTGTGTCAGCCGAGGTGTTTGGAGCTTCTCAAGGATTATGAACTCACTATTTTATATCATTCGGGGAAGGCCAATGTAGTGGTTGGTATCCTGAGTCACAGAGCATAGAGTTTTGGGAGTCTAGCATACCTTCCAGTAGCATAGCAGACCTTTAGCTCTTGATGTTCAGGCTTTAGCGGATAAGTCGGTGAGGTTGAATCTATTAGAGCCCCCGCGGGTATTATCTTGTGTAACCACCAGGTCTTCTCGCTAAGACCAGATTAGAGCCCGCCAATATGATGATCCACACTTGATCGTTCATCAGGACAGGGTTCGTCGCAGTGATGCCAGGGATGTGGTTATTGGGGATGCTGGGGTCATGATGATGCAATACCGGATTTGCCTGCCCAATGTGGATGGACTTCGAGATTTGATTCTAGTTGAGGCCTATAGTTCGCGGTATTACATCCATACGGGTGTTGCAAATGTGTATCGGAATTTGAGACAGCATTAATGGTGGAGGCGGATGAAGAGGGATTTCTCCAGTGATTAGATATTCCGGAGTGGAAATGGGAGCGGATCACCATGGATTTCGTAGTTGGGCTTCCACCAAGTTCAAGGAGGTTTGATGTTATATAGGTTATTTTGGATCGACTGACCTAGTCCACGCACTTCATTATTGTTGGTACTACTTATTCTTCGGAGTTGTTAGTTGAGATTTATATCAGGGAGATTGTTTGTTTGCATGGGGTTCCAGTTTATATCATTTATGACAGAGGTACTCAATTCACATCTCAGTTTTAGAGGGCTGTGCAGAGGAGTTAGGTACTCAGGTTGAGTTGAACACAGTGTTTCATCCTCAGACCGACGGGCAGTCGGAGAGTACTATTCAGATTATGGAGGATATGTTACGTGCCTGTGTCATTGATTTTGGGGGTTCATGGGACTGGTTGAGTAGTTTCTGCCACTCGCGGAGTTCGCATATAATAATAGTTATCAGTCGAGTATCCAGATGGCTCCGTGTGAGGCTTTATATGGTAGGAGGTGCAGATCTCCGGTTGGTTGGTTTGAGCCGGGCGAGGCTAGGCTATTAGTCACAAACATGGTTCGGGATGCGTTGGGTAAGGTGAAGTTGATTCAGGAGAGACTTTGCACGTGGCAGCCTAGGAAGAAGAGTTATGCGGACCGGAAGGTCCGAGATTTGTCTTTCATGGTTGGGGAGAAGGTGCTGCTGAAGGTGTCACCCATGAAGGGTGTTATGACATTCGGGAAGCGGGGAAAGCTGTGTCCCCGGTTCGTTGGGCCTTTTGAGATGCTTCGGAGGATTGGGGAGGTGGCTTATAGGCTTGCCATGCCTCCCAGCTTATCGAGTATTCATCCGGTGTTCCATGTTTCGATGCTCCGGATGTATGTTGGTGACCCGTCTCATGTTTTGCACTTCAGCACGGTTCGTGTTGATGGTGATATGTCATATGAGGTAGAGCCAATGGCTATTTTGGGTCGTCAGGTCAGAAAGTTGAGGTCTAAGGATATAGCTTCAGTGAAGTTTTAGTGGAGAGGGTAACCGGTGGAGTGTTCCACCTGGGAGATCGAGCGGGAGATGTGGAGCAGATATCCTAACTCAAGCCTAAGAACTCACAAATCCTAAATTCAACAAATGACATCGAAACCAATCAAACCTTGTCCGAATATTCTAAAATTTTGCATACAAGTAAAATATGAACCCACAAATCTATTCCAACTCCCGGAATTCCATTCTGACCCCGATACCTAATTTTCCATTACCTACCGAAAATCGCCAAATTCCCAACTTCGCCAATTTAAGCATAATTCTACCATGGAGTCCCAAATTACATTCCGAACCTGAACCAACTAACCTGATACCCATGAAATACAGTTGACCACCACCTAAAGAAATAAAAATTGGGCAAAAGGGCTATAACTCTCGGAACGACCGAACGGGTCGTTACACACTCCCCCTCTTAACCAAATGTTCGTCCTCGAAAAAGTCTAGAAACATACCTGGAGTCTCAAATAGGTGTGGATATCTGCTCCGCATCTCCCGCTCGATCTCCCAGGTGGCCTCCCCCGCATGCTAGTCTCTCCAGTGCACTTTCACTGAAGTTATATCCTTTGGACCTCAACTTTCAAACATACCAACCCAACATAGCTATCGACTCAACATGATAAGTCACATCACCCTCCAACTGAATTGTGCTAAGGCCACAACATGGGATGGGCCGCCAACTTACTTTCGAAGTATGGATACATGAAACACTAGACGGACACTCGACAAACTTGATGGCAAGCGCATATTCCACCTCCCCAATCCTCAAAAGTACCTCAAACAGACCAGTAAACGAGGGGCTCAATTTTCCCCTCTTCCCAAACGTCATAACACCTTGCATAAGTGAAACCTTCAGCAGAACCTTCTATCGAACCATGAAAGATATATACCGGACCTTCGTGTCCGCACAACTCTTTTCCCTAGATTGCACTAAGCGAAGCCGCTCTTTAATCATCTTTACCTTATGTAAAGCGTCTTGAACCAAATATGTACCCAAGAGTCTAGCCTCACCCGGCTCAAACACCCCAACAAGAGATTTACACCTCCTCCCATAAAAGCCTCGTACAGATCAGTCCGAATACTCAACAGATAACTATTATTATATTCAAACTCTGTGAGTTGAAGAAATCGGTCCTATGAACCTCTAAGTCAATAACACAAGCACGCAAGATGTCCTCCAATATCTGAATAGTGTGCTCGAACTGCCCGTCCATCTGAGGGTGAAGAGCTGTGCTCAACTCAACCTGAGTACCCAACTCCCGTTGAACGGCCCTCCAAAACTGCGATGTGAACTAAGTACCTCTATTAGAAATTATGGAAATTGGGACACCATGCAGAAGAACGATCTATCGGATATAACTCTCATCCAACTGCTCTATAGTGTAAGCAGTACCAACAAGAATGAAGTGCACAGACTTGGTAAGCAGATCCACAATAATCCATATAGCATCGAACTTCCTCGGAGTCTGTGGGAGTCCAACTACAAAGTCCATGGTGATCCGCTCCCACTTCCACTCCGGAATATCAAATCTTTGAAGCAAGTCACTCGGTCTCTAGTGCTCGTACTTAACCTGCTTACAGTTGAGACACCGAGCCTCAAACCCAGCAATATTTTTCTTCATCCGTCTCCACCAATAATGTTGTCTCAAATCCTAGTACATCTTCGCAGCACCCGGATGGATGGAATACAGATAGCTATGGGCCTCCTCAAGAATCAACTCCCGAAGCCCATCTACATTAGGCACACATATCCGACTCCAAATCATCATCACACCATCATCACCAATGGTCACATCCCCGGCATCACCTCGTCGGACCTTGTCCTGAAGAACGAGCAAGTGTGAGTCATCATACTGGCGCTCCCTGATACGGTCATAAAGAGAATACATGGAGACTACACAAGCCAATACCCGTCTAGGCTCCGATATATCTGATCTCACAAGCTGGCTTGCTAAGTCCTGAACATCCAATGCTAAAGGTCTCTCTACTGCCGGAAGATATGCTAAACTCCCCAAACTCTCTACCCGACGACTCAAGGCATCGGCCACCATAATTGCCTTCCCGGGATGGTATGGAATAGCGATATCATAGTCCTTAAGAAGCTCCAACCATATCCGCTGACGCAAATTAAGATCCTTCTACTTAAATAGATGTTGTAGATTCCGGTGATCAGTATAAATGTCACAATAGACCCTATCAAAATAATGAAGGAAAATCTTCAAGGCGTGAACAATGGCTGCTAACTCAAGATCATGCACCGGATAATTCTTCTTGTGGGTCCTCAACTGGCACGAGGCGTAGGCAATAACCCTACCCTCCTACACAAAACACAACCTATTTCTATCCTCCAGGCGTCACAATATATGGTATAAAAACCTGAAGCTGATGGAAAAACTAACACTCGAGTTGTGGTCAAAGCCATCTAGAGCTTCTGAAAGCACTCCTCACACTCGTCGGACAACCTAAATAGAGCACCCGTCTGGGTCAATTTAGTCAAGGACGAAGAAATAGATGAAAATCCCTCCACAAAGTGACAGAAATATCCCGCCAAACCAAGGAAGCTCCTAATCTCCATAGCTGAGGGTGGTCTACGCCAACTCTGCATCGCCTCTATCTTCTTCAGATCTACCTGAATACCCTCACTGTACACCACGTGCCCCAAGAATACTACCGAGCCAAGCCAAAACTCACACTTGGAGAACTTTGCAAACAACTTCTCCTCCCTCAATCTCCGTAATACCACCTTCAAATGGTGAGCATGCTCCTCCCGGCTACGAGAGTATACCAGAATGTCAATAATGAACACAATAACGAAGGAGTCCAAATATGGCTGGAATACACCATTCATCAAATGCATGAATACTACTAGGTCATTGGTTAGTCCAAAAGACATCACCATGATCTCATAATTTCCATAATGGGTCCTGAAAGTTGCCTTAGAAATATCCAAATCCCTAATATTAAAATGATGATACCCGAATCTCAATTTAATCTTAGAGAACACTCTCACTCCCTGAAGCTGGTCAAATAAATCATCAGTACAAGGAAAAGGATATTTGTTCTTGACAACGACCTTGTTCAACTGCCTGTAATCAATACACATTCTTATGGAGCGATATTTCTTCTTCACAAATAGAATCGGGAACCCCAAGGTGACATACTAGGCTGAATAAACCCCTTATCTAGGAGTTCCTAAAGCTGCTCTTTGAGTTCCTTCATCTCTGTCGGTGCCATACGATACGGTGGAACAAAAATAGGTTGAGTGCCTGGCACCAAATCAATACCAAGGTCGATGTCCCTGTCAGGCGGCATGCCCGACATGTATGCAGGAAACACACCAGCAAAATCACGGACCACAGGGACATAATCAATAGTGGGAGTCTCAGTGCTGACATCCCTAACAAAAACAAAATAAGACAGGCAACCCTTCTCAACCATACGCTGAGCCTT
Organism: Nicotiana paniculata; assembly: GCA_005239505.1. Taxonomy (NCBI): domain Eukaryota; kingdom Viridiplantae; phylum Streptophyta; class Magnoliopsida; order Solanales; family Solanaceae; genus Nicotiana; species Nicotiana paniculata. The sequence goes on along the minus strand of ML307775.1, from coordinate 76,356 downwards.
TAGGTACGAAATCACCCTACTAGGCACATAGTTTATGGAACCACTCCACGCAACCCTCGAAAATATCGATGTTGCTAATGTCACGATCTTATCGTGACAATCTAGAACAACATGACATGGAGATAAACAATTCGTGCCCAATATCACATCGAAGTAAACCATACTGAGCAATAACTAATCCACTCGGGTCTCTAGACCCCCAATAGACATTGCGCAATACTGACACACACGGTCCATAACAATAGTATCGCCCACAGAAGTAGACACATGAACAGATGTAACTAAAGACTCACGGGGAATATCTAAAAAATGAGAAAAATATGATGAAGCATATGAATATGTGGAACTACGATTAAATAAAGCTGAGGTATCTCGGTGATAGACAGAAACAATACTAGTAATCACGACCTATGAAGCCATATCATATGGTCTGGCTGGAAGTGCATAAAAACGGGCCTGACCACCACCTGATCAACCTCCCCCCCTAGGCCGGTCATACTTAAACTTGCATAAACAATATGGAATTGAATTCCGAGAGGTAAAGTTTAGCCAACATACCTTTCTTGAGCTTTTCCTTAAATTACAACAATATTCCGGAAATCCCAGCAATCCCCAATATATTTCGACATATAACAAAATTGAACACAAATCAGGAAAATATTCATAGTTTTAGCTCATTTGAGCGTTCCATCAAACACTAGGTGTGCATTAAGCCTTTAAGGTCCTTTTATAGAGTATTTCATCTGCCTTCAACCCATCATTAAAAAATTTCAGCTCAACAATGTTCCTACACCTGTTGATAACACATGCAAGCAAGATAACAACTCCAATACCCCCAAACTTTCTTGATAATTACCCATCTTTAGCTAAAATTCGAAAGCAGGGGGTTAGGGTGTAGAATCTTACCTCAAGTATGATGATCTAGTTTGTTTTTCTTGTTAATCTCCAAAGATTTGTGTAAGAATTGAAGAATGCTTTAATGAGTATCACTTCCTCACTCTAGGGCTCCCTCTCTCACTCTAAAACATCAGATGTTTTGCTAAAAATGACCCATTGCGTGTATTTAATGAATTTGGGTCGGGTTATAAAGATAGAAGAATGGATAATCAAAAATTATTGGACCGGGCTACAGACCTGGCGTCGCCACCCTAAAGCCTGGTCTAGCCTGGCTTTAGCCTGGTCCAGCCTGGCCTCACCAGCCCAATTCCTGGTCATGCCTGGCGTTGTCCTGGCTAAAGCATGGTCTAGCCATGACGAAAAATTTCCACTCCCCAGCGCATATTTCAACCCAAAAACTCTGAAAAAGTACAATGCATTAGCCTACCTTGACACCACGAAACCTATAGTGAAATTTTTCGGGGCCTTACATTCTCCCCCGCTTAGGATCATTCGTCCTCGAATGAGAAGTAGAGCCTGCTCCAAACACATAATGTAATATATCTCTTTCCTTACCTACCTCAAGGCCCTAAATTTTGACTAACTACCAAATTTTTCAAAAATTTCGGTAGTGTCTCCTTTGTAACTAGGCCTATCCACCTGCCAGAGAACCACAAAAACTATCCTAACAACACATCCAAACCTCGACAAAGCACCACAATGTATATATCAAGAACATTAATCTCAGCACCACAAACACTACATTATCACAATGATACCCCGACATGGACTGCACATTTTTTTAAACATAACACCTAGAAGGTACCTTTCAAATCAAAACCAATTGTTATACAATCAAGAGAAAATATTTTCATTCCACGACATTCGGACTTCAAGGTGGCCTTTTAGACTTACAGACTTTGCCATAACACATTCACGGGAACAATCTCAACTCCCAAACTTACCTAATAAGGATGAAAAATAGATATCTCACATAAGCTAACTATCAATTAGCTTCACCTTCAATAGTTCCCATGTGACTTATACACAAAGTATCTCCAACTACCTTCTTAGACATAGGCACGTGAAACCAGAGGGTATATAGGGAACAATGATGGGAAGCCATCGTACTCATGGGGCGGCCTAATGTGAACTACACTTATTTCACCTTCATTATCAATTCACATAACATCTCCGGGAAGGAAATATTGACAATCACCCGTTCACCCTCCTCAATTCTAAATCTCTACCCGAACACCCACCCTAAACCTTTGCTGACCTTCGACAATCACTCTAAGATGTGCTATCATAAATTTACCATAAAATTACCTATCGAATATATGTTATCACGGGGTGATGCTTCCTCTTTGACATGTTCGAACCTTCAATACACAATAGATTTAATGCAATGAGGAACAACGGAGTTCAAGATTGGGCTAGAATTATTCAGGAATCCATTAATGTGGTGAGAAGAGTACTTCATGAGGTTATATACTAATAGACGCGAGGATTACTACTGACAATGCTGACATGATTAATCACTGTGACGACAACAATCATTAGAGAAATAAAGCTTAGAGGTAACTAGCACACATTGATAAGGTGGGAGCAATGTACGTGATCCTGAGAACAAAAAGATGTGGGCCTTTCCAGACATCAGATACATGGGTGTCACGACCCTATTTACCATTCGAAAGGCATCGTGACGGCACCTACTCTCTCCGACTAGGTAAGCCTAATTGTGGAAAAGATATTAAATAGAAGCAATAAAATAAACATCGCCACTTGGCACGTGCAAAATACATCTTCCCAAAACCCGGAATATCACCTTAGTCATAAGCTTTGTCTCAAAATAGCTCTATTCAACGAAAGGGAATTACATGAAAAATCTATCTAAGTATGGAGTGGAAGGTGACTCTAAGGACTCTATGAAAGCGAAAGAATTACCTTTCGGTCTCCTTGAAGCAGTCGCTCGGATCCGAAACCATGAAACTGAGTGCTGGTACCTGGATCTACACACAAAAAATATGTGCATGAAAGGGCATGAATACACCACAATTGGTACCAGTAAGTGCCAAGCCTAACCACTATCAAGTGGTGAAGAGGTCTGGTTAAGGCTCTACTGAATTTTTATAAGTAAAACAGTTTAAAAATAGTACAGAGGAATATAAATCCTAAGGTAAGCAGTACAAACAAATAAATCTGAAAAGTAAAATAGCGACAGGGAGCCCAGGGCTCAGCAAAAAATATTACGCGGTGGAATCTTCCGGGATACGTCCCATAGTTCCAAATGTAAACATGCAGTACAGGGGGAAAGCTCCCGAAATACGTCCGTAGTCCCAATTCAAATATGTATTACAAGGGGGAAGCTCCCAGAATACGCCCCTAGTCCCAATATAAATATGCATTACAGCGGCAAAGCTCCCCGAATACGTCTGTTGTCCTAATTTCAATATATAATGCGAATGAATGTCGGATACGATGTATTTAAACAGCTCAGGAAAAGAATCACAAATAAGAAAAAGATAAAGGCTAACTAACACGCTGCACATTGTATCAAATAGGGAGTTTAGATAAACAGGTAGGCATGCTTCTTCCTAATCTAAACTACACAAGTAGCACATTAAGCGGTGAAAATGAGTAAAGTGATTTATGGCATGGATAGGAAAAATATGGAATTAATCAACAATGTCCCGTGTACGTACTCGTCACCTCACGTACACGACGCCCATATAACAAATAATATCAAGACAACCTAAGGGAAAGTCCCCAACACAAAGTTAGGCAAGCCACTTACCTCGACTACGCTACTCAACTCAAAACTACGCTCTTGCCACGAGTACCCGACTCCGGATGGCCCAAATATATTCAATTCAATTGCATAAAGTAAATATCATTGTAAGAAATGGATCTAGCTAATTGATTCAAGGCTAATACGTGAACCTAGGAAAATCACCCAATAAGTCCCCCGGGCCCACGTCTCGGAATTGTGTGAAAGTTAAAAATTTCAGACACCCATTCACTCACGAGGATAATCATACAAGAATTACTCGAATCGGATATAAAAATCTCGATCAAAACTCACAAGCTTGGCCTAAGAACTTTATCCATATTTTCCCCAATTTTCCACAACAAATTCGGAATAAAAGGGTAGACTCAAGTGTATAATCATTGAAATTAATCTAAACGGAGTAGGAGTCACTTACCCAAATTGCCCAGGTGAAAATCTCTTCAAAAATAACATTTTCTTGAGATCTAAATTGTTTTAGAAATCATGAATTTCAAACCCTCGGATTTGTATAAACAACCCAGGAATTCTGCACCTATGACTCTTGGACCGCACATGAAGTCCCGAACCTGTGATCATTGGGTCGCATCTACAGCTTCGCACCTGTGAGCCCTAGCTGACCTTGTCCATGACCGCACCTGCCAAGCTCTTGCATGCACCTGTGTGTCCGCACCTGCGGCTCCCTATCCGTAGGTGCGAGACACCAGAACCAACAATGCTTCAACTAGTTTCCTAAGTCCAAATTCATCCCGTTGAGCATTTGAAACATCCCCGAGGCCCCTCGGAACCTCAACCAAACTTACTAACCAGTTCTAATACCTTATACAAACTTAGTCGACCCTTCAAAACACATCACATAACATCAAAATCACCAATTATGCATGGATTCAAGCCTAAGAACTTATGAAATTTCCAAAATCTACATCTGATGAAAAAAACATCAAAACTAGTTCGTAAGACCTCAAACTTTACAAACAGTTCATAAATGACACTACGGTCCTACTGCCACTCTCGGAATTCCATTCCGATCCCGATATCAAAATTTCACCTATCGGCCGAAATTGCAAAAATTCTAACTTTCGCCAATTCAAGCCTAAATCTACTACAGATGTTTAGAACACATTCCGAACACACTCCTAACCCCGAAATTACCCAATGTAGCTAACGGAGTCGACGAAATTCTATTCCGGATCCGTCTTCACACAGTTCCTACTACGGTCCGGTTTTCTAAAGCTTAAACTCATATATAGGGACTATGTGTCCAAAAACTCTCCGAATTTTGCAACTAATCATTCCGACAAGTCCCATAAGATAACATAAAAGTGGAGAAAGCACTTATTAGGGGATCGGGGTGCTAATTCTCAAAATGATAGACCGAGTCGTTACATTCTCCCTCTCGTAAGAAAATCGTTCGTCCTTGAACGAGTATAAAGGCATACCTAAAGCTGTGAAAAGATGAGGGTATTGACTGCGCATATCTTGCTCGGTCTCACAAGTCGCCTCTTCGACCGGCTGACCTCTCCATTCGGCCTTGACCGATGCAATATTCTTTGACTTGGCTTTCTGACGTATCTATCAAATATAGCTACAGGCTCCTCAACATATGATAGATCCTTGTCCAACTGGACTGAACTGAAATCTAAAACATGAGCCAGGTCACCGTGATACTTTCGGAGCATAGAGACGTGGAATATCGGATGAACTCCTTCTAGGTTGGGAGACATGCAAGCTCATAAAAAACCTCTCAAACACGTCGTAATGCCTCAAAAGGACCAATGAATCTCGGACTCTGCTTACCCTTCTTTTCGAACATGATGACGCCCTTCATAGGCCTTTACCCGAAGCAAAACCGGATCACCAACCATAAATGCCAAATGACCAACCTTCTTGTTCGCATAACTCTTCTTCCCGGACTGAGTTATGCGAAGTTTATCCTGAATCACCTTGTCCAGGGCATCCTGGACCAAATCTGTACCTAACAATAGGGCCTCGCCCGGCTCAAACTATCCCACTGAGGACTGGAACCGTCTACCGTACAAATCATCATACTGCGCCATCTGAATGCTGGATTGGTAGCTGTTATTATAAGCAAACTATGCCAGTGGAACGTACCCGTCCCATGACCCTCCAAAATCCATCACATAGGCATGGAGCATATCCTCAAGAATCTGAATCGTGCACTCGGACTACCTGTCTATCTGAGGGTGAAAGGCTGTACTCAACTGCACCCTGGTGACTATCTCATGCTGAACGGCTCTCCAGAACTGTGAAGTGAACTATGTACCTCTGTCTAAAATGATAGATACTGGAATACCGTGGAGGCGAACAATCTCCATGGTATAAATTTCTGCAAATCTCTCGGAGAAGTATGTAGTCAACACTGGAATGAAATGGGCTGACTTGGTCAACCGATCAACAATCACCCAAATAGCATTCGACTTTTTCAAAGTCGGAGGAAGTTCGACGACAAAGTCTATGGTGATCCGCTCCTACTTCTACTCTGGAATCTCAATCTGCTGAAGTAACCCTCCTCGCCTCTAATGCTCATATTTGACCTGCTGACAGTTGAGAAACTGGGCTACAAACTCCACTATATCCTTTTTCATTCTTCTCCACCAATAGTGCTATCTCAGACCCTGGTACATCTTTGCGGTACCTGAATGGAATACCGCGGACTATAGGCCTCTTCAAGAATCGACTTCCGAAGCCCATCCACATTGGGCACACGGATCCGACCCTGCATCCTAATCACAGCGTCATCTCCTATAGTCACATCCCTGGAGTCACCTCGTCGAAAACTATGCTAAAGAACAAGAATGTGGGGATCATCATACTGGCGCTCTCGAATGCGGTCATAAAGAGAAGACCGAACCACCACGCAAGCTAAAACCTGGCAAAGCTTTCAAAGATTCAGCCTCACGAACGGATTGGCTAAGTACTGGACATCCAAGGCTAAGGACGTCCCAACTTTCGGAAGATATGCTCAACTCCCCAGACTCTCCGCCCGACGACTCAAATCATCGGCCACCACATTGACCTTCCCCGGGTGGTAGAATATAGTGATGTCATAGTCCTTTAGTAACTCCATTCATCTCCGCTGGCGCAAATTGAGGTCCTTCTGCTTGAATAAATGCTGCAAATTCCGATGATCCGTAAAAGTCTCACATGGAACACCATTCAAATAATGATGCCAGATCTTCAGGGCGTGAACAATCGCTGCTAACTCGAGGTCATGAATCAGATAATTCTTCTCATGCACCTTCAACAGCCTGGATGCGTAGGCAATCACCCTATCGTCCTACATCAATAGTGGGGCCGAAGTCAAAGCTATCTTGAGGTTCTGGAAACTCTCCTCACACTCCTCGGTCAACCTGAACGGTGCACCCTTCTGGGTCAGTCTGGTCATAGGTGCTGCAATAGATGAAAACCTATCTACAAAGCGACGGTAGTACCCTGCCAAACCAAGGAAACTACGGATCTCTGTAGCTGATTACAGTCTAGACCAACTATGCACCGCCCCAACTCTCTTCGAATCTACTTTGATCCTATCAGAAGACACTATGTGGCCCATGAATGCCACTGAATCAAGCCAGAAGTCACACTTGGAGAATATTTCATACAACCTCTTCTCCCTCAAATTCTGAAGCACGGTCCTCAAGTGATACTCATGATCTTCCCGTGATTTGGAATACACCAGAATGTCGTCAATAAACACAATGACAAAGGAATCAGGATAAGGATGGAACACACTGTGCATCAAATGCATAAAATCTGAAGGGGTATTAGTCATCCCAAATGACTTAAGAAGAAACTCATAGTGGGCATATCTGGTTCTGAATGAAGTCTTCGGGATATCCGGGTCCCGAATCTTCAGTTGATTATATCCAGATCGCAAGTCAAACTTGGAGAATACTCTGGAATCTTGTAGTTGGTCGAATAAATCATCAATGCAAGGCAAAGGATACCTATTCTTCACTGTAACCTTGTTCGACTACCGATAATCAATACACATACGCATAAAGGCATCCTTTTTCTTCACAAATAGAACTTAACAACCCCAAGGTGAGACACTGGGCCTGATGAAACCCTTATCAAGAAACTCCTGTAACTGCTCCTTCAACTCCTTCAACTCAGGAGGATCCATACGGTAAGGAGGGATATAAATGGGCTTAGTGTCCGACAACAAATCATGTTGAAATCAATATCTCTGTCAGGCGGCATACCCGGAAGATCAGCTGGGAATACATCAGGAAAGTCACTAATTGCTGGGACTGGCTCAACTGGAGGGGTTTCAACACTGAAATCTCTCACGTAGGCCAAATACGCATTGCACCCCTTCTCAACCATCCGCTGATCCTTAAGAAATGAAATGACTATACGGTGAATATACTATAAGGTACCTCTCCACTCAAATATCGGCAAGCCTGTCATAGCTAGCATCACAGTCTTAGCGTGATAATCAAGAATAGCATAATGGGGCGTCAACCAGTCCATGCCCAAGATAACATCAAAATCTACCATGCTGAGTAATAACAAATCAGCCCTTGTCTAAAAACAACTAAGACAAATGAAACATGATCGATATACGTGGTCCACAACTAGAGCATCTCCTACAGGGGTAGATACAAAAACAAGGGAACTCAAAGAATCCTGTATCCCCAAATGTGAGCAAAATACTAGGAAACATATGAATACATAGAGCCTGGATCAAATAATATTGATGCATCCTTATGACATACAAGGACAATACCTCTGATGACTGAGTCTGAAGCAATGGCCTCGGAACGGGCTGGAGGGGCATTGTATTTGGCCCGGCCTCCCCCTCTAGAGAGACCTCTACCTCCTTGACCTCCACCTTGAGCTGACTGAGGAGGTGGAGTGGCAGCTAGGGCTAGAAGAATAGTCGGAGGACCCGGCGGAGCACATGGAGGCTGATAAGACCGTGGAGGTGTACCCCTCCAGGACCTGGGGCAATCTCTAATCACGTGACGGGTGTCACCACACCTAAAACAATCCTTCAGAGAATGCAACGGCTGAGACTGAATAGGAGCTGGCCTTTTGGGCTGGCCTGAAATAGCACCTCGAGCTGGAGGCACACTAGATACTACCGGTGTATAATAGTACTCTTGAGGTCTAGGAGGAGATGGAATACCTCTGGCTGTTGGGAGGTCTGAATGAACCGGGCGACCCACGAAGCCCCTACCATAGCGTGTTGCCGGTGCACGAGCTCCTAAAAAATGTCCAGTCTCTTGAGACCTCTTGGCCTCCCTCTCCTCTGGGTTCCGGGGAAACATTTCGTATACTCTCCTGTCAAATACTCATTACCTGCTGATAAGTGATATCCATCTCCGACTCTCTAGCCATAGTGATCTGAATACTACGGTGGAGTCCCTCAATGAAGCGGTGAACCTGCTCTCCTACTGTGGCAACCAAGGCGGTTGCATGCCGAGTTCACTCACTGAAACAGACTGCATACACCGACACAGTCATAGTACCCTGGCGCAATTGCTCGAACTCCATGCGCCAAGTATCCCTGAGGCTCTAAGGGACATACTCTCACAGAAACATCTCTGAAAACTGAGTCAAAGTGAGTGAGGCCGCCTCATCCGGACTACTCAGCTCATAGGCCTACCACCACTGGTATGACACTCCCCTCGGCTTGAAAGCGGTGAAAAAAAATCCACTGGTCTCCACAATGCCCATAGTGCACGGAATACGATTACACTCCTCAAGAAATCCCAGAGCATCATCTGAAGCTAGTCCGCTGAAAATAGGCAGGTGGTACTTCTTGTACTTCTCTTTTCTGAGTTGCTCTACCTCATAAGCAGCTACCCTGGTCCCATGCTATATCGGGGCCACTAGGGGCATAGGAATATGCTCCAACGCCTGAGATGTAGCAGGGGATATTGGATGTTGTCCAGCCTGAGCTAGAGTGATGAACATGGTCATGAACTGAGCTAAAGTCTCCTGTAAGGCTGGAGCAGCAATAGGGACCTCATGTGCCGGCTCTCCAGCTGGAGTTGCTGTGGGCTCCTCTCTCGCTGCACTCGCCGGTGATCGGACTGCACCGCATGGCCGTCCACTACCCCGACCCCCGCCTCTGGTGGCTCTGGCATGGGGCTCGGGTGCCTGGTCGTTGGTCATCCCAGTACGGGTCCTCATCATCTGTGGGAAATAATAGAATAGAATTTTAGAATTTTGATGTCAATAACTCGCATGACAAGGAAATCAAGCAAATATGATTTTTCCTAATAGTTACATTGCCTCCCAAAGATAGATACGAATGTTTACGCACCGATCCGCGAGACTCTAATAAAATGTCTTATGACTTGTGACACCTATGAACCTAGGCACTCTAACACCAACTTTTCACAACTCTATTTACCCTACGAAAGGGATCATGATGGCACCTACTATCTACGACTAGGTAAGCCTAATTGCGGAAAAGATATTAAATTGAAGCAATAAAATAAAGAAAGAATAAATTAAATCCACTAATGAAACATTGCCACATGGCACGTGAGAAATACAACTTCCCAAAACCCGAAATATCACCTTAAAGCTCTGACTCAAAATAGCTCTATAAAACGTAAGGGAATTACATGAAAAACCTATCTAAGTCTGGAGTGGAAGGTGAATCGAAGGACTCTGTGAACGCGGAAGAATTACCTTTCAGTATCCTCGAAGCAGCCGCTCGGACCCCTAGCCATAAAACTGAGTGCTAGTACCTGGATTTGCACATGAAAAACATGTGCAAGAAAGAGCATGAGTATACCACAATTGGTACTCAGTAACTGCTAAGCCTAACCCCAGTCAAGTGGTGATGAGGTCAGGTTAAGGCTCTACTGGATTTTTATAAGTAAAACAATTAAAAAATAGTACAGAGGAATATAGATTCTAAGGTAAGCAGTAGAAAAAAATAAATCTGAAAAGTAAAACAGCGATAGGGAGCCCTTGGCTCTGCACAAAATATCACACGGTGGAATCTTCTAGGATACGTCTCATAGTTCCAAATGTAAAGATGCAGTACAGGGGGGAAGCTCTTGCAATACGTCCGTAGTCCCATTTTAAATATGAAGTACAGGGGGAAAAGCTCTCGGAATACGTATGTAGTCCCAATTTAAATATGCAGTACATGGGGGAAAGCTCCTGCAATACGCCCGTAGTCCGAATTTGAACATGTAGTACAGGGGGAAAGCTCCTGGAATACGTCTGTAGTCCCAATTTAAATATGAAGTACAGGGGGAAAGCTCCCAGAATATGTCTGTAGTCCAAATTTTAGTATGCAATGCGAATGAATGCCGGTTACGGTGTATTTAAATAGTTTAGGAAAAGAATCACACACAAGAACAAGATAATGACTAACTAACACAGTGCACATTGTATCAAATGGGGAATTTAGGTAAAACAGGTAGGCATGCTTCTTCCTAATCTAAACTGCATAAGTAGCACAGTAAACAATGAGAACAGAGTAAAATGATTTTGGCATCGATAGGAAGAAAATGGAATTAAGCAACAATGACCATGTACGTACTTTTCACCTCACGTACATGGCGCCCATATAATAAATAGTATGTAAACAACCTAAGAGGAGGTCCCCAACACAGAGTTAGGCAAGACACTTACCTTGACTGCGCTACTCAGCTCAAAACCACGCTCTTGCCACAAGTACCCGACACCGGATGGCCCGAATCTATTCAATTCAACTGCATAAAGTAAATATCACTGTAATAAGTTAATTTAGCTAATTAGTACAAGGCTAATACGCGATCTTAGGGTAATCGCCCAAAAAGTCCCCCGGGCCCACGTCCGAAATCGTGCGAAAGCTAAAAATTCCGGACACCCATTAATTCACGATTCTAAACATACAAGAATTACTCGAATCGGACATAAAAATCTCGATTAAATCTCACAAGCTTGGCCTAAGAATTTTATCCAAATTTTCCCCAATTTTCCATCATAAATTCGAAATAAATGGGTAGATTCAAGTGTATAGTCATAGAAATTAATCTAAACCGAGTAGGGAATCACTTACCCAAATTGCATAGGTGAAAATCTCTTAAAAATTGCACTTTCCCGAGCTTTAAATCGTTTTACAAATTATGACATTCAAACCCTGGTATTTTGTATAAATAGTCCATGAATTCCGCACGTGCGACTCTTGGACCGCACCTGCGGTCGTGCACCTGCGGTCGCGCACCTGCGGTCGCGCACTTGTGGAAAATCTATCGCATGTGCGAAAACTTACTGATAGGGCTAGGGCCGCACATGCTGTCGTTGGGCCGCATCTGCGGCTCCGTACTTGCGGAACCAATATCGCACCTGTGAGCACTGGCTGACCTTGGCCAAGTCCGCACCTTTGAAGCCCCTGCCCACACCTATGTGTACGCACCTGCGGCTGCCCATTTGCACGTGCGAGAGACCAGAACCAGCAATGCTTCAGCTGGTTTCCTAAGTCCAAATTCATCCCGTTGAGCATATGAAACATCCCCAAGGCCCCTCGGGCTCTCAACCAAACATACCAACAAGTCTTAATACCTTATCCAAACTTAGTCGAGCCTCCAAAACAGATCACATAACATCAAAATCACCAATTATGAATGGATTCAACCCTAAGAACTTATGAAATTTCCAAAATCTATAGCCGATGCAGAAACACAACAAAACTAGTCCGAATGACCTCAAATTTTACACATAGGTCATAAATGACACTATGGACCTACAGCTACTGTCGAAATTCCATTCCGACCCAATATCAAAATTTCACCTATCGGACGAAATCGCCGAAATTCTAACTTTCGCTAATTCAAGGCTAAACCTACTACAGACCTCGAGAACACATTCTCAACACTCTCCTAACCCCGAAATCACCCAGTAGAGCTAACGGGGTCAACATAATTCCATTCCGGATCCGTTTTCACACATTTCCAACTAAGGTCCAATTTCTAAAGCTTAAACTTATATATAGGGACTATGTGTCCAAAAACTCTCTGAATTTCACAACTAATCATTCCGACAAGTCCCATATAAAAGTGGGGAATTTGTTATTAGGGGATTGGGGCACTAACTCTGGAAACCACCAACCTGGTCATTACAATGGGAGTCATGATCGGGAGGATGAAGAAGTAAACATCAGTTATTCTTTGGGAGGCGACAATTTATGCAAGGGATAATAACAATTTTTCCTTTTCATATATTCCTTGCCCGACAATAGTAAGCTTTAAGGAGATTTGGCCAAGTATGTTACACCGGTTGCCTCCTTGAGTGTAAGGAAGGTTAGTTTCGCTCCAAATGGTAAGATTCTTGCAACATGCATGTGATATAGATTTCAAAAGAAACACATGAAGTTGAATTACATTCTTAACATTAACTGTCACAACGAAGCTATGCCACAAGCACAGGAAGATGAAAAATAAGTCAAACACATATGATATTATAATAATTCAAACATCTTAACCCTTCCCGACAATTGATCCTATATGGGATAACCAAAAAGACGACAACTTGTATTCCAAATCAATATGCTCATGATATGTGCAAAAATCTGAAAGCCTCTAATCTCAACATTTTACGAGTGAAACAACATAGCTAGGACATCTTAGTATTGGGACGAAATTAGGTATTGGCTAGAGGGGTTCTAATGGTTAACATGATGCTCTAAGGAGAAAGACAAATAAAACTCCTATCAACCTAGGGAGGTGGAGTGCCAAGGATACAAAAACTCTCCGCACATGGCAAGGACATAGTCAATGATTCTAGAAGTCGAGTGTGTAAAGATAACGGAACCCAATGAGACAGTATAAAATAATCAGGCAAGGTTGTGGATGTTCATAATGATTTATCCATAGATTTTGACTTGAGAAGTACCCATATGCTAATAAAAGACAGGAAAACATGAGAAGTAGGTGTTGTGCTATGATAACCCCCAAAGGTGCATTTGGTCTTGACGGAGAGCCTATTAAGGGTCTTTATAAAGGAATTGTTGTAGTGACACATAGAAGAACATGTTACCTCATAGTTATCAAAAAAGTGTTGGCAAACTAGCACAATGAATTCACTAATTAAGGAACACAGTTAACACATGTTGCGGAGGTATACAGAGAAAATAAACATTTTTTATGAGATGCTCATGCTTCTGCTATATTAACTACCAAACTGCAATACAACACCACGTCACGGGAAAACACAATGCTATGAACAAGGTGAGTTACTTACTATAGGATGTCCCAATTAGAAAGGAAAATTATACTAAGACGGTGACACAAGACATTCCTAGGACAGAGATGTGAGGATCTCAATTATCAGAGACACTTTATGCACACGGTGACAATTTTGATTGACATACACTCATATGGTAGGTGTTAAGATATGATCTTATGTTACTAGACAGTGAGAAGGTTTCATGATGATACTCGCAAGAGAGTAGCGTGATTGTTCAAACAATAGAAGCCATTTACACCCGTGCGAAAAAGAGTGACTCGAGAAGGATCACAATACTGGGATGCTTTACATGGAACTTGACACCACGTAGGTAAGCTTTAGGATGGTGCATGTATAGGCACAAGCGAGCAGATGTTGTCCATTTAAATAAAAGATTCTATAATAAATTCATCGGGTATAATCCCTTGATGAGAATTTAGGAAGGCAAGTGGGAAGTATTAAACCTACAATTATAACTCAATTTAAGGACATAATTATAGAACTTAATTCCACAAGAGGATGTAAATAAGAGAATTTGTGATAACGGATTCACGAATAATGCGTCTCACTCAAAGAGTAGCTGCATTTAATGTTTTTTATTCAACATCTAGTTAAGACCATGTTTATGAGAACTCATCAATATGGGTGCACATATACAACAAGGAAAAATCGTGCGGTGTTTACAACGATATAGCAAGGAGTGACTTACTTGGTAACTTTAGATTGGCGGGGCAGTGCCTTAACTAATGCCCCATGAGTCAACATCTGTAACATACATTGGTACCATGCTGACATAACACACGATCTGGTGGTGCAGTGACATTAATAAGAACAAGGGTACTCCTCCTACAAACAACTTCTACCAATCCTTTCCATGGCTCGATACATTCTCCTAACAAACTCTTGGGCAACCTCCCCCAGATTCAATGGCGGGGTCATTCCATCCTTACTGCTTCAAACTCGTGGATTATGGTATCAAGATTACTCATCTTGAGAATAAGACATATCGAGGAAATTATCTCCCTATCTTGAGCTCTTCCGCACAATCTGGAGTATCAAAGAAGGGTGAAATTCCTCAATGTCCAAGTAGCCTCCCAATTATAGATGTGGTCCACAACACACCGATAAGAAGGACTCTACTAGACACGGCTCCGAGACATCCTGGGACACTTTAAAACCTTAGGCTCTGATACCAAGTTTATCATGCCCCAAAACCGAGGAGCGCGACCGACGCTCAACCGAGTAAACCCGACTAAGCAAGCCTGTTAGATTTCATTCTACCCAAATTCATTTTTGAATAAAGAGGAGATGTACTCCATCAATCATACTTTATAAATATTTCATTAACATCTCCGTTTTGTTTCCATTAGAAGTTTCAACTATAATATCCAAAATATTACAATTTTTATAGATATGATGAAAAACATACATGCCAAATACCAATATTTCTAATTTAATTTCCTATATCAAAAACCACCCTGAACCTGTCTACGGAGCCTCTAAATACAACTAAAGATTAATGTGGAAATGCCGGTAACAAGCCTTCGGCTATACCTCAAAATACAGAGTACATGAAAAACAAATGACACAGTACACCGAAATGAGTGGGGCTCACCAAGTCGGCTGAAAAGAAGATGCACCACTAACTGTAACCAACAATGCCTACTGTGGAACCACCTACATCCATGTAAAGATGTAGCTCCCCTAGAAAAATGGACGTTAGTACTGTTGAATAGTACCAGTAAGTATAGCTAAAAATCATCTTTCAAAATAGAATAATCACACAAGAAAATAAAAGCCATATAAACAATCAAGTCAAAATGAATAACATCGAAATACCCAAGTGAAACCTAACGATTGTCAACATACGGAAGTAAAACACATCTCCTAAGAAAGATCAATAATGCAATAAGAAGAATTCACGAATTCAATGAGAAACATAAGCACCATCACATCGCCAATTAAGGAATCACACAAACATTCAAAAGAACTATTTTTAACGTTAGCTTGGCCATCACTAGCATTAATGTCTCGTTACTCATATCACCATCGTACTATTATACGAAATCCGATCACGACCTTATCGACTAGTTCGTCTCCCTTGGGGACATGTTTCCACAACACCAATTTCTGTTTCAATTTAAAATCGATTCATAACACATCACAAAACCACCATGTGTGCGGCATGGTGTCTGATCGCGGCCCGATCGGCTACGCATTTCTATTTTCACCAATCATCTTATTTCTCATTGCGCACATATATTTCAAGTCTTCCAATGCTAGTGGCCACAATCGTTAGTTCAATATCAATTTCATCAACAAGCTGTTTGGTTCAAAAAAATCAAGAGCACATGAGAGCAAACACGAATCATAGGCCTATAGAGACTGTGACATTCCATTGCGATAACATGTTTACCATTACATCAATACTTCACCAAGTAACAACATAGAATTATAGAAGCACTTGAATGCATATGGCACATAAGGTCTTACAACACAAATACGTTTGAAATGTTATTTCCTTCATCAATCATGATTATGGCTTACACAATTTATAGGGGAGCACCATAGAGGTTTGATTCCTCAGAAAAGGGGGTTTTAGCCATACATACCTCTAAGAGCTCTTAGGAAAATTCCACTTTTAGAAGTTATCTTAAATATTTTAGTCGAGGCTCGTCTCGTAATCTATTTCATCTATATATTTTCTCATTTGATAGGCCTCGCTAGGCACAAGTATATATATTATCCACACTCTATTTCCATAGTTTATTTAATTCATTTTCAATTATCTTTATAGTTTATGAGTGTCAAAGCACACTCAATAAAGGCATTTTATACACATACTGGAAAGTATAATTATTGAGCACATCGAGTCTTTTTCAACTAATCAGTATACCGATTTTCATAAAAATTACCCCTCGAGACTATGCCATATTAACAAGCAATCCTTACTTTAAACATCTATTAATCAATATAAGGCTCGTTCGAAAGAATCATGTTTATGAGTTTATAGGGGGTAACCCGGAACAAATAGATTTTGGATTTGGGGCCGGTCATACTTAAACTTGCACAAACAATATGGAATTCAATTCTGAGGGATAAAGTTTAGCCAACATACATTGCTAGCAATCCCCAATCTTTTTTGAGATATAACAAAACTGAACACAAATTAGAAAAATATTAATAGTCTTAGCTCGTTTGAGCGTCCCATCAACCACTAGGTGTTCATTAAATCTTTAAGGTCTTTTTATAGAGTATTTCATCAACTTTCAACCCATCCTTAAACAGTTTTAGCTCAACAATGTTCCTACACCGATTGATAACACATGCAAGCAAGATAACAACTCCAATACCCACAACCTTTCTTGATAATTACCCATATTTAGCTAAAAATCAAAATTAGGGGGTTAGGGTGTAGAATATTACCTCAAGGATGAAGATCTAGTGTGTTTTCCTCGTTAATCTTCAAAGATTTGTGTAAGAATTGAAGAATGCTTAATTAATATCACTTCCTCGCTCTAAGGCTCCCTCTCTCACTCTAAAAGATTAGATGTTTTTCTCTAAACTAACCCATTGCGTGTACTTAATGAAGTTGGGTCAGATTATAATGATAGAAGAATGGATAATCCAAAGTTTCTTGACCGGGCTACGGACCTGGCGTCGCCAGCCAAAAGCCTAGTCCATCATGGCTTTATCCTGGCTAAAGCCTGGACTAGCCATGACGAAAAATTTCAATTCCCCGGCGCATTATTCAACCCAAAAACTCCGAAAATACAATGCATTAGCATACCTTAACACCACAAAATCTTATATTACATAGTGAAATATTTTTGGGCCTTACAGCTGGCTGGGCGGGTGGTGAAGTAACAGGAGATGAAGTCGAGGGCTGCCTCTTTTGCTAGGATGGGCCCCCATGACGACGAGCACACTGTCTCCACATGTGCCCAAACCCTCCACACTCAAAATAACTTCATGGTGCAGTGGACGGGGACTCAAGGGAACCCCTAGAACTGGGATAACTGGCAGAAGCACCTGGCATGGAGGAGCCCTGAACTGATGGTGCACGGGATGAACTCTGGGCTGGAAGGGCACTAAATGGTGAGTGAACCGTATGAGAACTGTGAGAATCATGCCCCGATGATGCACCACAGTGAACTGGGCGAGCTGACTGAGCAAGCCTAAATGGACGACCTCTGCCATGCTGAAACTGGCCCCCATGCGGGGCACCACTGAATCCACCCTAAACACAAGGAATCCCTCTCACTATGCTCTTGACCATGAACCATCTTAATCTTTCGAGCAATCGAAGCTGAAAACTGAGTCCATCTATAAACCTCCACATCCTCTCTCGATCTATGGGAACCAACCAGACCGCATGATGAGACAACTAAGAGAACCACATCTCATACTGTGTAACTTTCATCTCACCCTGTCGAAGCTGCTCAAACTGCCTTCGCAGCTCTTCTTTACAAAACCCAGGTAAAAACATCTCCAAGTATAGGATGAAGAACAACTTCTAAGTAAAGGGCGTTGAGCCAACCGACGTACACCTCTCGTCTCCCACCAGCTAAGTGCAACCCTAGAGAACTGGAAAGTAGTGAATGAGACTGCACTGGTCTCCAGTATACCTGCTGTCTGAAGAATCCTATGACACTTGTCCAAGAAACAGTGTGCATCCTCACCCTCAACACAACTAAATTACGGAGGCTAGAGTCTCCCAAACCTCTCCAATCTGCCTTACTCTTCCTCGGGCATAACATGAGCTACATATTCCTGAGCAGCTGCGACTGGCTGCACTGGAGCTTCCCCCGGTGTCTGAAGTCCCTGAACAACCTGCTATGGTGAGTGAGCGACAAGAGTCTGAGTGCCTCCCCAGACCTAAGAAATAGCTGCAACCGTAGTAACTGAGACCTGGGCTAAGGCCTCCTGAAGACCCGGAGTAACAATAGGCATAGTCGGTACCTGAGTCGGGCTCACTGGATCATCTACGGCTGGGACCTGATTTGGAACAATAAGAGGGTCTATAGGTACTACCGCAGCTGTTGCACACGCTGCACCTCTACCCCTACAACGGCCTCGACCACAGACTCGACCCTCACATATCCAACTGGTAGCTGATAGTCTTGTCCGGTAGCACGTGTCCTCACCATCGTGAGAGAATGAAACAATAGAAGTTTAGCTACAAGAATAAATGGATTCGCACGATAAGAATTCAAGAATGTGAGATTTTTTCCAAGGGTTCAACAGCCTCTCGAAGATATATATAGACATATCTGTACCGATCTGCAAGACTCTACTAAATATGCTCATAACTTGTGAGACCTATATAACCTAGGCTCTGATACCAAATTATCAAAACCCAACTACAAAGTCGTGATGGCGCCTATCGTAGTACTAGGCTAGCCTACTTATGATCCAAAACATACAATGATCCATTTCAATATTTTATTTTCTAAGATTTTTCATCATAACTCTTGAGTAAGAAAATCCAAAATGACAAAAAGAAAAAAGATAAGGAAATATCGGCCCGATATCGAGTGTCACTAGTCATGAGCATCTACGATACAAGTCTGATAGCACTAGGTCTAATATAATCTACAAAGAAAAGAAGTCTCGTAGAAATAATTACTGGAGAATATGAGGGAGAAGAGCAAGGTTGAGGTCACCATACAACTACCTTGCTAACTCCGAGATCTGCGGCGGATGATATCAACACTCACTAGAACGTCCCATGACACCTGGATCCGCACACAAGGTGCAGAGAGTAATGTGAGTACGCCTACTCAGTAAGTAACAACACTAAATAAAGACTGGGTGGCAGTGACGATCAGTAAAATCATATAAAATTCATAATATAAAGTCTTAGTGAAACAACAAAATGACAAATCAGTGTTCGAGTCAAAACATCTCGTAAAAACGCCATCTTTGATAGAAAACATGTATAAATATTTTCAACAGTTTCAAGAGGTTCAATACCAATATAGAGTGAAAATAATAATGTCATACATAAGCCCCTCAGGAAAAATCACTCATAAACAACCTCTCGGGCAAGCCTCACAGTCACTCGTGAACAGCTCATCAGCCATACCTCACAATCACTCATATCAGCCCCTCGGGCATACCTCACCATCACTCATACCTCCCAGTAACTCATCACTCTACATTCGGCACTCGCACTCAGTAGGTACCTGCCCTCACTGGGGTGCGTACAGACTCCGTAGGGGCTCCTTTAGCCCAAGCAATATATCAAGCCAAATCATGGCATCAAATCACTCAGGCCCTCGGCCTATATCAAACCATTTTGAGGCGTGCAACCCGACCCCGTATCATATCCTCACAAATCAGGATCTCGGCCTCACTCAGTCATAAACCTCACAAGCCACTCGGGCATTTCAGTATAATCAGAGGACTCAGCCTAAACAACTTTCATATACTTCAAAATAGAATAATTAAACAGTAAACAGGTAAAAATCGTGACTGAGGATAGATTTAAAATCAAAAGAATGTGAGGATAGTAATAAAATACCCCTGAGGGTACGAACAGTACTGGCACAAGTCCCCAAATATGGCAATCAGCCTAAGTAATAAGAATTCTTTCTATAACATATAACTAATTGTATAGCTTTAATCAAAATATGGAACTCTACGTTTGCTACGGGATGGACGAAGTAAGCATCCCGCAACGGTGCACGCTGACACGCCTTTATATAGTGAAATAGTACGAACTCCGGGGTTTCATACCCTCAGGACTAGATTTAAAATCGTTACTTACCTCAAACCGATCAAAACTCTAGCCTGCGATGCTCTTTCCTCTTGATTCGACCTACAAATGCTTTGAATCTATCCAAAATCAGTATATTATCATCAATACATGATAAGGAATGAATCCCATATTAAAATTATCAATTTAGATCAGAAATCCAGAAATTTGCCAAACCCGGCCCTCGGGCCAACACCTCGATATCAAATAAAATTTATGAACCTATGAAATCCATTCACTCACGAGTCCAATCATACCAAATTTATCAAAATCCGACTTGGAATCGACATTCAATTCCGAAAAATCCATTTTATGAAGTATCTACAAATTTTCCCAAATTTTCACCCCAATTCACTAATGAAATGATATATTAAAGTATATATTGGTGTATTTTAGCCAAATGCGAGTTAGAATCACTTACCCCGATGAATTTATTGAAAAATCATTTAAAATCGCCAAAATCCGAGATCTCTATGTCAAAATATGAAATAAAACCCTGAACCTCATATTTATAGTGCACCCCTCAGATCCTCATTTCGCTGACCGCTAAATTCTTACCGCGCCGTGCTCGCCTCTCTACGGTCCACAAAATTCCCACCACGGCTGCGTAAGTCTCCAGCTTCTGCAGTGTCACGACCCGTTTTACCTCGGAAAGGCATCATGACGGCACCTAGTCTCTACGACTTGGTAAGCCTAATTGCGGAAAAGGATATTAAGTGGAAGAAATAGAATAAAGAAGGAATAAAGTAAATCTACAATAGAAAATTCGCCACTTGGCGCGTAGAAAATACAACTTCCCAACAACACGGAATATCACTTTAGTCACCAACTCTATCTCAAAGTGCTCTATACAACGTAAGGAATTACATGAAATAAATCTATCTAAGTTTGGAGTGGAAGGTAATCTGAAGGACTCTACGAACCCTAGAGATATAGTAAGCTACGGCAGAACAGTAGAAAAAATGAGTTAAAGAAAATAGTAACAGGGAGCCCTCGGCTCCGCCCAACGTATCTCACAGTGACAAGTATGCAATGCAGTACATGGGAAAGCTCCTGAAATCTCGTCTGTAGTCCCAATTTAAATATGCAATGCAGTACAAAGGAAAGCTCTCGGAATCTCGTCTGTAGTCCCAATTTAAATATGCCATGCAGTATAGGGGAAAGCTCCTGGAATCTCGTCTGTAGTCCCAATTTAAATATGCAATGCAGTACATGGGGGGAAACTCCTAGAATCTCATCCGTAGTTCCAATTTAACTATGCAATGGAGTACAAATACCTTATACAATTTTTATTTAAAACAATTCAGGAAAATCACATGCAATAATATGGATAAAACTACCTAAACATGGTGCACATAGTAACATCTATGGGAATTTCAAGTAAAACAGAGAGACATGCTACTTCCTAATCTAAACTACATAGTCAATACATGAGACAGTGAAATAGGAATGAAATGATTTAACTCATGGAGAGGAAAATGGAGTTTTAGTGACAGTGGATCGTGTACGTACTCGTCACCTCACGTACACGGCGTCCAAACAACATAAAATAGTATTAAAATAACCTAAGGGGATGTCCCCAACACAGAGTTAGGCAAGCCGCTTACCTCGATTGTGCTAATCAACTCAAAACCATGCCCTTGCCACGAGTATCCGACTACGAATGGCCAAAATCAATTCAATTCGATTGCATAATGTAAATATAACTTTAAGGAATAAAAATATCCAATACGTTTGAAGCTAATACGCGAAATTAGGAAAATTGTCCAAAAATTCTCACAGCCCACGTCTCCGAATCGAGTGAAAGTTACAAATTTAGGACACCCATTCAGTAAAGAACTCACTAAAACAAAAATCATCGAAAACCGACGTCAAAATCGCATTAAATTCTTGGATTTCTATTTGGGGAGTCTTCTTCCCGTTTCATGATTTTTCACCAAATTCATTGACTCCATTGAAGAAATTGCTATAGATTAAGGATGTACAAGCGAAATAAGGTTGGGATTATTACCTGTGAATCTTCTCCTCAAAACCCACTCAATATTGCCTACTCCCGAGCTCCAAATCATTTTTGGAAGATATGAATTTTAAGCCCTCGAATTTGGTATAAACTGGCCAGTGATCCCGTACCTGCGCTCCCTTGGACCGCACCTACGGAAAATCCATCGCAGGTACTAAAACTCACTAAAAGGGATGGGGCTGCACCTGAGGTCACTGGGCCGCATCTGCGACTCCTCACCTGCGGAACCCAGTCCGCACCTGCGAGAACTAGTTTACCTTGACCATACCCGCACCTGCGATACCCTTTTTCATGCCTACATGTACACACATGCGACTCCCCTTCCGCAGGTGCTAAACACCAGCACCAGCAATGCTTCAGCTGGTTTTAAGTTCAAAACTCATCTCGTTGAGCATCCAAAACATCTCTGAGGCCCCAGTGACCTCAACCAAACTTGCCAACTAGTCCTAATACCTTATCCAAACTTAGTCGAACCTCCAAAACACATCACATAACATCAAAATCACCAATTATATATCGATTCAAGCCTAAGAACTTATGAAATGTCCAAAATCTAAAACTGATGCCAAACACATATAAAAACTAGTATGAATGACCTCAAACACACACGTCACAAATGATAGAACGGACCTAGAGCCACTCTCGGAATTCCCTTTCGAGCCCGATATCAAAATTTCAGCAATCGGCCAAAATAGGCGAAGTTCTACCTTTCGCCAATTCAAGCCTCCTACTACAAACCTCGAAAACACATTCCGGACACACTCCTAACTCCAAAATCACCCAACGGATCTCACGGAGTCGACAAAATCCCATTCCGGGCCCGTCTTCACACTAATCCAATTGAGGTCCGATATGTCAAGCTTAATGTCACATATGAGAACTATGTGTCAATAAACTCTCCCAATTTCACCACTCAACATTCCGACCAGTCCCAAAAGCAAAAATAGACATGGCCAAAGCAGTTATTAGGGGATCGGGGCGTTAACTCTCAAAACGACCTACCGGTTTGTTACATGCGGCTGCAACCCAAGCCTCTGCTGTCCGCGCCAGCCTCTACCGCTGACTGCCGAACCTCACCGCCCTAGCGGAATCCTTCTGCCATCTGAATAAATCCTGCACGGTCCGCACTCCCAATTTCATAAACTAAGCAGCAACAACTACTTTCAACCGCTAAACTCTTCTGATAACTATTCGAAACACACGCGAGGCCCTCAAGACCTCAACCAATCACACCAACACGTCCCATAAAATCATTCAACTTATACATGCCTACAAATCACTCGAAGAAACCCCATAGCATCAAATCAAGCTTAATTCAAGCATAAAAACTCAAAACTCCTAAATACCACAAATGACAACGAAACCAATCAAACCTTGTCCATATCCTCAAATTTGGCATACAAGTCAAATATGACACCACAAATCTATTTCAACTTCTTGAATTCCATTCCAACCCCGATACCTAATTTTTCACTACCAACCGGAAATCGCCAAATTCCTAACTTTGTCAATTTAAGCCTAATTCTACCATGGACTCCCAAATTACATTCCGAACCTGGACCAACAAACCCCATACCATGAAATACAGTTGAACAACTCCTAAAGAGATAGAAATGGGGGAACGGCTATAACTCTAAGAAAGACCAACCGGGACATTACAGTTTTGGACTGAATTCATTTAGTCACCTTAAAATATGCATTGGGTCAAAGTCAATTATACTCAAGCAAGCCCAAATTCTTTTCAAACTAAATTCATTAGCTTAAACCCAATAACTAATAATATTTGTCTTGGGCTAGAGTTCATTTAGACCCAGTCTTTGTCAGGCCCCAACCTTTGACATCGGGCCTATTTGAAAGTTCATATATAAGCTGCCCCATTTGATTCAATCAAATATATCACATAGTATTGAACTTTTACACCTAGTCACACGACATAGGATATTTAGCTTAAGAGACATAAGCGTAACTTTAGTTGCTCATAATCGAATTAATTATTAGAATTATGTACACGCACGTGTGACATAGTTGTGATGCCAAAAACAAAACTGAGGTACACGTCCGTGTGACCATGGTCAAACATTCATAGTAAGTTAAATTCCTTAATAAAACACTTGTAGAAAATCCTTTAGGCGTGCATTTTTTAAATCATTGTCCTGATTAGCTACATGTTCGCGTGACGTGATCCAAATTTTCAAATAAATTCAAGGTACGTGTTCGCGATCAAACTTTTTCTTAAGTAAACCAAGTGTTATGAATTGTGTACATTACGCCTGACATGATTTTTGACACACCAAACTAAGTTGGTATTTGTACGCGTAACTCACCTTTAGATAATTCTTTAAATATTAATAATCGAGTTATTATAAGCGGTAAAAAGGTAAAGTATACATAGGTATTAAAACAAGTAATTAAAATTTTTAAGAAAAGTACAAATTGCTAATCGACCATGCTAATACCACGGAATTTGAGAGTGCCTAACACCTTCTCCCAGGTTAAAAGAATTTATTACCCGGTCTTCTGGTTTCACAGACTTTTACAGAGTCAAACTTCCTCGATTTGGGATTTTAAAATAAATGGTGACTCGGAACACCGCAAATAAATAATTCTGAGGGGCGACTCTTACATTAATTAAATAATCCCAAATTCGAATAATGTCTCTTAAAGTGGAAAAACTCCTTTTTCCCACCATTTCGGGTAAAGGAGGTGTGACATTCTTTAAGTAGGCTTAAGATATCTTCCGATCTATGGATCAAGGTATTATTTATTACTTTCTCCTTTGGTGGACGCGATGGAATATCCATAAGTTAATCTTATAAGAATTCAAGACTTTGTCTGAGATGTGGACCCAATTAATTCTTTTAGTTTATATAGGAGTCTCCTATAGAAGTAGGAATGTTGACGTATATGTTGCATGGACAATACTCTGAAATCATAATTGCGATCATAATGTAACAAATTTCGTTCGCGCCTTTTTAGCTTTCTTCAAAAAGTAAGCAACTATATTTCCTGGTCGTTCTGCCACTTGTTGCATGAGTACATGGCTTATCATAGTGCCCACGCCTATTGTAATTTCGTCCAAATCATGTGATCTTGAATACTATTTTTATTTTTGGTTCATTAGCCACGATAGGTGCCACTTTCTTATGGAGTGTATACAATGTTGTAGTGATATTGTTGTTATAAGATCATTTCCTCTTTAGGTCACTATGTGTAGCTTTAAGCCTTATTCCTTATTTTCCCAGCTAGTGTTTCCTTGCAGTGCTTAGGAAAGACACTCTGACTCTTGTAAAGTTGCGAGCTTAATACATTGTATTCCCACAAAATTTCTAATGTTCTTACTCACCTATCATTATCCTTAATTACTTACCTCGACGCCCTTGTGCTCGTGAGGTTGCTTCTGAATGTAAATTTTGACTGTCTCTAGTGGCATTCTCTTTTATTTTCGTAACACTTATACGATACCTTTTATTACCCCAACTCCTATTTTAATATTTCTCAAGGACTACGATGTCGTATCTGCGAGACTGAATTTCCTATGATGGAGTTCACTACGTTTATCTTGCATGATCTACTAATTTATCTGAGACCTCTTGTCTAGCCATAACTAAGCTCTTGCTGAATGAAGTACTAACTACTCGTCTGTCCATGCTCATATTTATATTCTGCGTAACCTCTCTTGTGTTATGTCTTTTGTCTTACTTACCTTATGCATTAGCTCCTAATGTATCAAGTGTTTATTTATATTGTTTTTGTCAATAATATCTGGTGTGGGAACCCTAATCGCCTCTCCCCGGAGTTTTTCTTGCATAATGTTCTGGAGTCGTAGCATATCTATAGGATTTGAATAAATGCAGTATCATTCATTTCACCCCTTATACATATTTTACCTCTTCATCTTCGACATATTTTCACGTCTTTATTAAATCTTAATCGCCTTGCGGTAACCCTTCTATACCAAGGATAATTGAATATCTTATGCACGATGGTGATACCTAGTGATACTGGTACATTTAGTCCTTTTAAGTTTAACTCTACTCAATGTTTTGTTTTGGCGAAGCGTCTTCCTGAATGACCATTAAAGGTTATTCTTCTTTTGTCCATTCTGTTATTGCTGGAACACGATATTTTAAATTCTCTTGATGTCGACTATTAATACATATTTCGATCCCAAATTGATGTTTAGTTTATCATGTTCACTAGTCCATTTTGATTTCTATTACTCTAGGGGTCTACAATAACGTTCTGGCAACTATGTTGGAGTCACTAAATCATTTCTCGAAATAAGGATATGACATTATGGCATATACTATTTTATGGTCTCAAGGCTTGCGTCCTATAGTCTTTTCCTTCACTTGACTATCCTCTTTCATATTTTGATTTAGTTTGTCACGCCCCAAACCCGAAGACGTGTGGTCGGCACTTGGTACCATACTCGGCCCGAGCATACCACTCTATAACTATGACCTTAGGAGGGGAAACCCTAAACTTAAACAGACGAGGCCATATTCTGAATCATATGAAAATAACATCTACATTGAGCAATAGCAATCTAAACATCTATATAGGGTTAGTAAAGCAACAATACTTATATAATATATACAGGACTCGTCTACAAGCCTCTAGGGATAGCTAAATTGTATCATGGTCGGCACAGGGCCTCGACCTACCCATCAAAACTGTACATATAAAATGGACTCCAAAGTATAGACTTGGTAACTCCGGGGAAGTGGAGCTTACCAACCAAGCTGATGTTTGACTTTGCCTATTGGGAAGGTTTATCCCGTTTTCTATCAGGACATGTAGGCATGAAATGCAGTGTCCCCAGCAAAAAGGAAGTCAGTACGAAATAATGTACCACGTATGTAAGGAAACATAATAACGTAAAAATGAAACTGAAACGATAATATAATAACTGAAAGTACCCGGGAGTCAAATATAATTAGAAAATTTCTTACATGTTTATAATG
Source organism: Nicotiana paniculata (assembly GCA_005239505.1). Taxonomy (NCBI): domain Eukaryota; kingdom Viridiplantae; phylum Streptophyta; class Magnoliopsida; order Solanales; family Solanaceae; genus Nicotiana; species Nicotiana paniculata. The sequence goes on along the minus strand of ML307775.1, from coordinate 48,745 downwards.
ACCCATCTCTCTCAACATAGTAAGTTAAAAAGTTGTCCGGACCTATAAGGCTCGGTATGTGTAATTTCTCTACAACAGTAGGCTCTCTCATAGGCGCTCGACCATAATAGACTCTCTATCTCGACCATTGTGGGATCGCTCAATAGGTTCTCGACCACAATAGGCTCGGTATATAACTTACCATCTAATTAGAGGTTGCCCAATAGGGGCATGCCCATCGATTATAGTTCAATGGTGGTGAAAATACTGTAATTTGTTTGTACATATATATATATATATATATATATATATATATATATATATATATATATATATATATATATATATATATATATATATATATATATATATATATATATATATATATATATATATATATATATATATATATATATATATATATATATATATATATATATATATATATATATATAGACTCCCTGCTCTCTTGGCTACAAGGAGACAAAAATAAACTAAATATGAAGTCCCGATAAAGGAGAATACTGTAACTTATAAGACTAGGAAAATGTACATAAATTCAGGAATATGAACATCTCTTTATGTCTCGTTATCAAACACATACCTTAACCTCATTGAGTCCTTAATATCTTCCAAGCAACTCTTCAAAAAACTCAACTTAATCTACCATGTCATACGGAGATTCAAAATTGGTGTTGAGTAAAGGCTAAGTCCATAACTTAAGCTAGTAGCTTGTTTATGTAAATTTGGGCAGCATCTCCCCTCTAAAAGCGCCTTCTTCAATACCATATACCAACACCCCACCAATACCAATCAATCTAAACAACAACAAGTGCACAACATCACACACAAAACTGTTATTTAACACGATGAGCAGTAAACTTGGATCGGAACCAAACCCCAACTCTTTTTCTCATCTCTCCTGTACTTACAACACCATCAACAGGTCCAGCATATAAACATAATATTGACATGACATTCCAACCTTATATCCATCATAAAAGTAACATCAAACAGCCCCACAAGCTAAAACAACGACATGAACAACTTTTAGGTATTGTGTGGTTGCTTCTTCTCCTATTTACAACATCATCAACATACTTAAGATGTTTGCAAGAATAAAAACAATAAGAACATGAAAACCAAGCAATTACCCACGATTTCCAGCCATATGAACTCATATACACAACTCCAAAATAGTTCAATAAGGGATAACAATTTCCTATACAACTTAAAGTTCAATCTTGTAATTCTTCATCCAAATAACTTAACCAACATATAGATAAGATTAATCCCAAGAAATAGGGTGTTATACATACCTTAAATAATATGAAAATACTTGAACCAAAGCTTTACTTAGCATACAAGCACCCTTAATCACATCACAACACCATGGAGATTCTCTTCTTCACTTAGGCTAACTTTTGAGGTTAGGTTTAGGTAAAACACATTTGGATTTAACTTGGAACCCTTGAGAACTTATAGAGAGAGTTTGGGAACTGTCCTTGGTTGAAAATAACCAATAATAAGTGGTCCAGGCCCTCTAAAATGTTCGAGGATTGTCCATCACCTAAGTGGGTCCCATTAGGAGCTGCTTGCGCGGTCTCACAAAAACGCAAATATCTCTGTACTCTGATGTCATATTTACGAAGGTTTAATATGTTAGAAACTAGACTGATAGATCTTAAATTTGGTAGGTATATAATACTATAATTCAAAGTATATTGGGAGAAAATATCACCTACAGGGTACCTAGTATTCAACACATCTATGAATGTAACTTGTGATTACCTTGTCCAACTTTTCTTCCACAGCTCGCTTGACTTGAAAACAAAATACACTGCTATCATAAAACTAAAATAACTCATAAAATAATCTCCATGTAATTTTAAGCACCCTATTCTCACCCCAAAAGTGCATAATATAACATTCCCAACTTGACGACTTTCGATGAAACTTATTTTCTTAAATTCGTTTAGCTTCTAAGACTTCAAGCCCTCTTGAAACTTGGTATTCATGATCATAAATATTTGTAAAATCCGCGTTAACATGATTATCCAACTTTGTAAACTTTTCGATGATTATTTCATTTCCGATCTTACCTCGATTGACTTACAACATACTTTTACGTATGAAAACATGGGGTGTAACATTTGGTCTTACATTAATTTGCTTACGATGCACTTTTACTTTCGAAAATATAGGGTGTAACAATTGCCTTCAATTGCACAGGGCTACACACTACTCTCATCTCATACAAGTCTAAGAACTGCCTTGTCCCGTTCTCGCATATGACTAAGGAATAACCTATTTCCCCTATCAAACAATCAATATCAATGCATCCATGTATTTCATGGGATGAAATATCGCCACATTGTTCGAAGGCATCATAGTCCGAATGCATCTTCCTCATAGCATGAAGATATCATACCATGGCATGAGGATCTCTCGAATCTTCATATCATTATTCAAAGGTGTCATCATCCAGATGCACCATCCTCACAACTCGAAGACACCAATTCACGGACTGCGAATCCCTGATTATACACTTCATGGACCAGGACATTATGGTCTAAAGACATCATCCTCATTGTCTGAAATACAACTCTCATGGTCCCAAGCGAATTGGCATCATATTTAAACTTCTGCAATAACTATATATATTCATGAGCATTGTGTTTTTAATTTTGCAAGTAACGTTGGAGGAAACCATTTTACAAATAGGAGCAATTCTCGCTCCGTTTTTCTGTTCACATGCCTTGATTACGTCAAATGTAACTGGCAACCTGCAATGACTGTTTTCATCCTTTAATAGCCAAAAATTTATCTCGAACATTCGTAACATTCAAATTTGCATTCATAGCTCCACCTTAAATTATTTGTTACTCATGACACTATCCTATCCCAAAGATCCTTCCTCGAAAGTATCACCATCCTTACGACAACTTCATCGGGTTTGTTCGCCATTGGATCCTGAACTACACACGACCTGATTCATGTAACACCAAGAATATATAGGAATCTAAGGAGCCAAGGTTCGACCCCCATTTTTTAAAAATAAAAGCACCTCCTCCTCTCTCACTCAGACAAAATTGGTCATCATTTTATTTACCCGACAACTCTTTCATCATTCCCGGGTAAAGAGGCCGAACTGTTGATACCCAATTTTGCCCTCATATTTCATAAAGTATTCCATATACTTTCAAAATATTATTTATGCATCATTATCTAATTTACAAGGCCGTATATGTATTTTTTATAATTTTTAAAGATTCTAAAATTAATTTTCTTGCATATAATTAGTTTAAATATTTATTAATTATCCCTTTAAACTATATTTAGGGTGATATAATTATCATTTTATACCCACGTGTATTTTATCATATTTTCATTCTTACATAATTATATTTTCATTTTCTCTATTTTATCTACACTTTTTATAATAATAGTTTATATTCTATAAATAATTATGATTATTATATTATTTATTCTAAAATTGAATTTTATACTTTTTATAATATTAAGCTATTATTTCCATGTATTTTACCAAGTAAATAATGTTTTTATTATATATTAGTAATTTTCTATTAATTGGTTTCTTATGAATTTTGTGTATTTAATTTGTAGCCCAATTTTGAGTCAATTTCAGACCGAAAACAAGACCTAAAGACCTGGCCCATTTTATTTTACCTCTCAGCAGCCCAAACCAAATGATCCCTTGAACTTAATCTGGTTGCGACCCGTTAATAACACGCTCTGCTCCCACATTGGTCCTCGTTGTTGATCTGTAATGATCAATGACCCACAACAACCATACCATTCTCCTTATATCCATCCTCACGCGCTACAGACTTTTCCTGTCTCTGCCGCCCTCAAACACTCCCAACCCTTCTTCTCCCCCGAGAAACCATAGCCGCCTCATCTCTAATCCTTCTCCAATTCCGGCTAGAAAATGGAATCTTCTTGTGATTCCCCTTCGTTATTTGTGTTTCCACGTCATTATATGTGCAACAATGGTGTTACTTAGTACTTGCCTAAACTTGGCACATACCATCTCTCAGAATCAGGCATGTTCCACTTCAATCTCCAAGATTTGGACAGTATATCGTCCATATACACGGAAAAAGGGTTGATTTCTCCCACCAGCAGACTAATCTTCAAAAATTGAACCCTAATTAGGGTTCGTAATTCGATTTCACCCTTTACTAGCTCTATTACTGATTGCATGATATATTTTCTTTCCTTATTTGTGCTTAATTTATTGTTTTCCATGTTTTTTCATCCTAATTTGTCACTATATAAACCCCTTCCCCGTTTCCTCTAACAAACCTTATCTACATCTGGTACTCTCTCACTCTCACTCACTCTACTATTCTAAGCTTGATACCTTGCTCGGCTGAAAGCCAATGACACCAAAACTCGATTGTTGCTCTTTACTTAGTGCGAACACTGCCTTGGATTCACTTGAAACCCCTGGGAGCTCTGATGCACTAGGATCTTAGGGTTCCGCTGATCTTTTTCTCTTGACGATAGGAATACTGCTGAGATTGTTTTTCTTATTTTGCTTATTAATTTGCAATTGGTAAGTCTCTTGGCCTTAGAAATTTCATTATCTTTCATTCGTATTTTTGATTTGTGCCACTAAAACATCAATGTCCTACTATTCCATTTTGCTTGTAGCCTTGTTTGCTCCGAAGTACAATTATGATTCTATACTCTTAAGATGTGAACTTGGCTTGCTTCTAATTATGATGTATGCCTATCATATGTGTTCTAGTTATGATGTATGCCTAAGCTAATCTCTCTACTTATTTTTGGATTATTATGGTAACCAACTCATGTGTTCTAGTCCTTGTTGAGTCATTCATTCCCAACCTGCTACATTTCTAGGGGTGTACCGTTAGCTAAGGTCTATTTCCATGCAATTTCTAGTTCTAGTGTATTTTCTTGACTTGTGCAATCCTATTTTCTTCATTAATACTTGATATATTAGGGTAAACTCATACCTCTCCTTTTCTCTTATGTGTGGATAACAAGTACAAAGTATGATGCATGCCTTTCATAGTGATCTTAAAAATTGATACTCGGGATGTTAAAGTTGTCTCATGTTCAACTAAGTATTTTCTCATGAACCTGATTTGCTATGCTACTTTCACTAGGATTTTATGTTAGAAATTCTATGCGAAGAGTGTATCCCACTTTCTCTTGTCCGTGACTCTACCTAATTCTCATGTTTAAATCGATTGTCTAAAGTTTCTTTAGGATAACTCTAGATCATTTTACTTTTGAAACTATTTTAAAATAATTCACTAGCATATGATGGTCAATCCTTCCATTATTACTTGATTTCTGAAAATATAAGCATGAACCTACCTTGTGAACTTGTCAATATTTCATATGATCCTGTCTATGTGCTTTGGGTGGAACTACTGTTTGATATAGCTTTAAGAATTAAGTGCAAAAAGATGTTAATTAATTTTTGAGTAATTTGTCACTTGCATTGTTGAGTTTGGCACCATTATATTAGTTACTTCAATCGTTTGAACCTGGACTGTTGTGCCTGGTTTTGGTACTGAGGGTTTGAATTACACTGTTCGCACATGGAGTTTGGGTCTGCTGTCTGCGTGACGTTCTAAGCTTATTTGAAGGCCCAAATGTGTTACTGGGTTATTCAATATTTGTAATTGGGCATTTAATTATTCATTGTGGCTTGTAGTAGCTTTTAAAACTAAACCCTGAGGAAATTAGTGAAAAGTGGGGGACTGGTGTACTTTAATTCTCGGATGAATGGGTAGAATACTGTAACGACCGGGCCGGTCGTTCCGTGAGACTAGCCTAGTTTCCCCCATTTCATATTTATCGTATGTTTCTTAGCCTATTTGTGTTATGTTAGGTCGGTTGGTTCTGGTTCGGAGTGGTCGTGGTGAGAACTGAAACACTTAGTCTCTTAAATTGGCTTAATAGTTAGAAAAGTCAGCTGGGAGTTCACTTATTGGTAAACGAGCTAGTAATGTGTATTTTATGTCTCGGATAACTTCGTTAGGTTATTAGGGACTTAGGAGTGTGTTCGAAATAAAGTTTTGATGTCCGGTGTAGAATTAGGATTGAATTGACGAAAGTTAGTTTTGGCAATTTTTGTTCGGCAGGGGAAAATAGGCTATCGGGGTCGGAATGGAATTCTGGAAGTTGGAGAAGGTTCGTAATGTCATTTTGGATATGTGTGCAAATTCATAGGTCATTCAGACGTGTTTTGGTTGGTTTCGGCATCATTGACGGAATTTAGAAGTTTCAAAGTTCATAGGCTTGAATTTGATGTGATTTTGGTGTTTTTGTGTTGTTTTGAAGGCTCGACTAAGTTTGAATAAGGTTATGGGTTGTGTTGGTACGTTTGGTTGAGGTCCCACGGGCCTCGGGTGTATTTCGGATGCTCAAATGGGCACTTTTGGTGTTTGGGAGATTGATGGTTTTCTGGTGTTTTAGTAGCAGTGGCTAGTTCATTGAGATGGCGTGAATTCATCCGCGATCACGTAGAATAAATTGAAGCCAGGCGGATTTTGTGAATCATGATCGTGAAGGTAGGAGTGTGATCGCGAAGAGTAGATCAGAGTGGCCCTCGCGAACGCGGGGAAATGGATGCGTTTGCGCAAAGTGTGAGAGACCTGAGGACCCAAGGCCCATTGGCATGTGCGTTCACACAGGGGGCCATGCATTCACGATGGCCTGGGGTGGTGTTGCAATGTGTTTGCGGACAGGTAAGCACGTTCGCGTAGAGTAAGACTAGGGGCCTGATGGAATGTGCTATGCGAACGCATGCTTAGGGTCGCGTTCGCGAAGAGTCAAATCTAGGCAGACAGTTTTTAAGTTCTAATTTCGGGGGTTTTTGGCCATAACTCATTTTTCCATTAGGGAGCTCGGGGGAAGTAGAATTTGGATGATAGTTTCAGTGGGATTCATTTGGTAAGTGTTCTTCAATCATTTTTGGTTTAATTTCATGAATTTGTCTTCATTTCCACCATGCAATTTGAGGAATTAAAGTAGAAAATTTGGGGAAAATGGGAGGAAAATTTTGAAATTTCTTTTGGTGATTTGAGTGGGAAATTAAGGTCGGATTTGGTAAATTTTGGTATGGGTAGACTCGTGAGGGAATGAGGATTTTAGTTTCGTGATTTTTATCGAATTCCAAGACGTGGGCTTGGGGATCGGGTTTGGCTAATTTCAAGAATTGTGCCTAAATTTGATAGCTTTCGATTGGGGTTTGTTCCTTTAGTGTATATTGATGATGTTAATCTGGTTTTCGTTAGATTCGAAGCAATCGGAAGCCGATTCGAGGGTCAAGAGCATTGTGGATTAGTGTTTTGGCCCGGTGAAGGTAAGTAATGGCTATAAATCTTGTCCTAAGGGTATGAAATCCCGGACTTCGTATTTCTCACTATTATTAGAGACGCGCACACGCCGGATGACGAATGTTCGGCGTGCACTGGTTTCTGGATTTTTACTTGGTCCTCTCTGTGGCAACTATTGAGCTGCGTATTTTATTCTAAACCATATGATAAATTATGTTGTAAAACTATTTCTATAGTTGGGCTATAAGCCATGTTTGGGGCCTCGTGCCAACTTGTTAGACCCCTTGGGGGATTTCTACTGTTATTTCCTCACCGTGCTGACTTATGGTTTACACTAAGTCATGTTATGTTTAACTGATTTCGAAACTCAGCCTTATTTACACTATTTTGAGACATAAAAATGATGCTTTGGGTCGAGTACCCCGTTTTACTAATACACACGAGGGGCTTTGAAAGGTTCTAACTGTATGAGGCCGAGGGCCTGATTGTGATGGTATGATATGACACGAGGTGGCTTGATATTAGTGCTTGGGCTGAAGGAGCCCCTCCGGAGTCTGTACACACCCCTAGTGAGCGTAGGGACCTACTGAGTGCGAGTGTCGAGTGACAAGTGATTGGGAGGCATGAGTGACAGTGAGGTTGCCCGAGGGGCTGATACTAAGTGGCTGTGAGGTATGCTGAGATATGTTCTACCCAAGGGGCGATTTATGATTCATGTGTTGGCTCGAGGGGCTATTTATGACTTATTTCCTTTTACACTAAACTCTTCGGGTATTTTTATTTCTGAAATTATTGGAAAACACATTTTCAAAGGATTTTACTAAAGTTGGATTTTAAAAGCATGTTTATTTAATACATATATATATACACACACACTGTTAGAAAGAAAGGTTGTGATTATTGTGAAGTGATGATTTGATCTTATTGGTTTCTTACTACTTAGACTTGATTTATTTTCATTACTACTGAGTTGGCGGACTCACATTACTCCCTGCTCTCCTATATGCAGATACAGGTGCTGGTACCAAGCGTTAGTCATCTCTTTCAGTGCAGAGCCGGCGTCGGGACAAAGAGGTAGTTGTTCAGTGTCCGCAGTATCTTTGTTTCCTTTTATTATTTTGTACCTAGTTCTTCGTCCCGAGGTTTTGTTCTAAAATAGTAGAATTTTTGGTATATTCCTTAGATGCTCATGACATGTTGACTCCGGGACTTGAGGATGGTTTTGGACTGTTTGTTTTGCTTAATTGATTCAGTAATTTATATACTTTTATGAAATTTGAGAAATGAGTTAGAAATTTTGGAAAGAAATTGTAAATATGTGATTGTTTCCTAGCCTAGTTTCACGATAGGCGCCATCACGACCTGTTTAGGATTTTGGGTCGTGACAAGTTGGTATCAGAGCCTAGGTTACATAGGACTTAACGTTCATGAGTAGCTTTAGTAAAGTCTTGTGGATCGGTACAGAGACATCTCTACTTATCTTTGAGAGGCTGCAGAACCCTCGGGATCAATCTCATTTTTCTTGAATTTTGTCGTGCCATTTTGTTGATTATCGAAATCTAAGATTTTGTTGTTTTATGTCTCACAGATGATGATGACTCGCGCTATCTATCAGGGTAATCAGCCACTAGCTAGACTAGCGAGAGGTCGAGGCCGCGGTAGAGGTAGCGGTCCAGCCTGTGCAGCAATTAGGGTAGTACTAGAGGGTCCACCTACCATTCAGGATCAGATTCCCGCTGCAGATGCTCGAGCGGGACAGACACAGGCACCAGCAGCGCCTGTTGTTATTCCGGGTCTTTAGATGACCTTGGCTCAGATCTTGACTGTATAAACCACCCTAGATCATGCAGCTTCCGCTAGTTCTTAGGCCGGGGGAGGCAGTTAGAATCCAGTTGCCCGAACATCTGAGCAAGTTATTCAGGGCCATCAGACACCGGCGCGGTTCAAACCCTGTCTATTGCTCCAGTTCGAGACTTCGTGGTTCCGGCTATGCTAGAGGACGAGCAACGTAGACTGGAGAGATTTAGTAGACTTCATCCTCTGACATCCAGTGGTGCTGAGGCCTAGCATGCCCATGGTTTTCTGGATAAGTGTCAGAGGATGCTGCGTACTGTGGGGATTCTAGAGACCAGTGGGATCTCTTGAGCTACTTTTCAGTTTTCTGATGCTGATTTCACTTGGTGGGAGTCTTTTGAGATGTGTAGGCCTGTTAGTTCAGCACCCCTCACCTGCCAGCAGTTCTCGACTATATTCTTAGAGAAATATATACCCTAGTCTCATAGGGAGAAGCAATGCAGGCATTCTGTGCACTTGCGTCAGGGGGAGCTATTAGTGATGAGTATGAGATGCGGTTTTCAGATTTTGCTCGTCATGCCACCGCGTTGGTCCCTACAGATAGGGAGAAGATTAGGAGGTTCATGGATGGCCTCACTTAATAGCTCTGCCTTTTCATGACTCGGGAGAAAGTATCAGGTGTTACCTTCGAGCATGTTGATGATATTGCTCGAGATATTGAGTCGGCCTGCCGCCAGGGGTGGGAAGCGAGGGAGGCCAAGAGGCCTCGTGGATCGGGTGGTTCTAGTTGTGCTCATTCCAGGGGAAGTTTTAACATGGTAGATGTCGTTTATTCAGGACTCATCAGTCAGTCTGCCCAGCCCATAGTGGTGTATCTTTGGGGCATGGTCCCCGTTGTTATCAGCCAGGCTATTTTTCATTCGGTGCCTTCCCAGCCTAGAGTGCAGCTCGAGCACCACCAGTTCAATGTTCCTATATGCATAATTCTTCTAGTGGCCATTCTGGTGCTAGGGGTTTCTATCAGTCCCTGTCTCTAGCTCCAGGGATTTGTTTTGAGTGCGGAGAGTTTGGGCACATGTGGAGGTAGTGTCCTCATCGTTCTGGTGGTTGTTCTCAGCAAAGGGGCCAGCCTTCGACTTCAGCTCCAGTTACTTCACCACCCGCCCAGACAGCTAGAGGTGGGGGCAAGACCGCAAGGGGCCGCCCTAGAGGGGGAGGTTATGCCCGTATGTATGCGTTTCTAGCCAGGTCAGATGCTATGCCCTCCCATACGGTGATCGCAGGTATTGTCTCAGTCTGCCGCCGAGATGCTTTGGCTTTATTTGACCCTGGTTCTACATATTCTTATGTCTTATCATATTTTTCCCATTTCTTGGATATGCGTCATTAGTCTTTAGTTACGTCTATTCATGTGTCGACTCCGGTGGGAGATACTATTGTTGTGCACCGTGTGTATCGATCGTGTGTTGTAACTACCCGACCGTCTTTTTTGAGCTCTTGCACATCGTTCAACGTGTTGAAGTCGTGAGAAGCTCCGTTTTAGGTATTATGACCCGTGGGCGTGGTCAGAAATGAATTCCAGGAAGGTTAGAAGTGATTTGGAAAGAAAATTCTCGTTTCAGAAGCCTTAAATTAGAGAAATCAACTAAGATAGGAAATTTGAGTAAACGATCTCCAAATTAGGATTTGAAGGATCCAGTAGGTGCGTATGATGATTTCGGACCCGGGTGTATATCCGTATCGGGTTCTGGATAACCCGGGAGCGTTTCAGCGTATATTATGGGAGTTAGCAGTTAGAAGGATTTCATTAATCTGGGGTTGGAATGCATATCAGTGAGGTTAATGTCCGTTTGGGATTTCGAGTCTGGGAATAGCTCCGTATGGTTATTCTGGAGTTGGGACCGCGATTGGAAGTGAATTCGGATGTCCGTAGATCATTTTGAAGTCATTTGGCTAAAGATAGAAATTTGAAGGTTTTTTGAGAAATCCGTCTAGAAGTAAAAGTTTTGATATCGAGGTCGGAATGCGAGTCCCGAAGTTGGAGCAGGTCTGTAATGTTGAATATGACTTGTGGGCAAAATTTGAGGTCAATTGGACGTAATTTGATTGGTTTCGGCATGAGATGAAGAAGTTTGAAATTCTAAGTTCTTAAAATATTTGATTTGAGTGCGATTCGTGATTTTGGCGTTGTTTGATGTGATTTTTGGGCTCGAGCAAGTCCGTGTCATGATATGGGACTGAGTCGTGTGCTTGGATGGGGTCCCGGGAGTCTCGGGTGTGTTTCGAGGTAGTTTATTGTCATTTCGGAGTGATTTGTTGTTGCTACTGGTTTCCTATGCGATCGCAGGCTTAGATGTGAGATCGCGGAGAAGAAATTGAGGGGCGAAGATTTTGGCCTACACGATCGGGGGTGCTGGTGTGCGACCGCGATGAAGGGCTGGGCAGGCTTGTGCGATCGCATGCAGGGAGCCGCGACTGCGGAGAAGGAATTTGGAGGGCTGCTGGTTGGGCTGCATGATCGCAGGAGGTGCAATGCGATCGCGGAGAAGGCTGGGGCTTGTCCTATGCGATCGCGGAGAGTAAGGATCTGGGCAGTGTTGTTTAAAACGGGATCTTTGGCAATTCTCTTTCATTTTTCAAAAGCTATGGACGAATTTGGAGAGCTTTTCAAGAGGGATTTCATCAAGCTTCGGAGATAAGAGGATTCTACCCGTTTATAAGATTAATACAAAATTATTATATGGTTTTGATGTGATAATTGGGGAAAAAATTGGGAAATATTGAAGAAACCTAGAATTTTGGGAATTTGGATTTTAGCCACGAATTGAGCAAGCATATCAGAATAAATTGTGTATTTGAGTTAGAAACGCTTCGGGTAGGGTATATTTTCGAGAAATTTCGGATTCTGGGCACGTGGGCCCGAGGGCATTTTTGTCATTTCACTAAGCGGAGTTGGGAAAGTATATGATTTGGAATTGCTGCAAATATTAGAGTATATTTTCATTGGCTTTTCGTTGTTTGGATAGTTTCAGAGCATTGTGTGACGTTTGGGGTCATCAGAAGCGCTTGGAGGCCGGTTAAGGAATTTCGGAGCAAGGTAAGTCTACTTTCTAATTTCGTGAGGGGGAATCGTCCCCCTAGGTGAATTAATTCAATACATGTTACTATATTTGGGAGCTACGTACGCACGAGGTGACGGGGGTCCGTGCGTATCTACTCTTATGCCATGTCCGGGTAGCCTAGGATCCACTAGCATGCTTTAAATGTTAGGTTATATTGTTATCCTTCTAAAAGGAAATTATATGACCGAAAACGTAATTAAATGTTCAAAAGAAAGATGGAGTTCATATTGTTATCCTTCTAAAAGGAAAATCTGTTTCCGCTGTAAATATATGTGTACCTTGATTAGGTTATATCGAGGAATACCATTAAATTTGACAAATGAGTTTGAAAACAAATAATTTCAAAACCTATGTTTCATGATTCTTTTAATACGGATTTTACTATTTCCATGAGGAAACTATTTTTCTTAATAAAAAGTGGATTTAAATGTGTGGAAACGTGTCAGCACTCGATTCGCAGGTATAATTCGCGATCGAGGGGAGCTTTATGTTAATTATATATATGAGTCAGCACTCGAGTCGCAGGCATGATTCGCGATTGAGGGGAGCTTTATGTTAATTATGTATATTTGTGGGTCAGCACTCGAGACGCAGGTATGATAAACGATCGAGGGGAGCTTTATGTTAATTATATATATGAGTCGGTGTCTAGATATTTCCTTATGACTCCGGTTGGTTGTCCTACCCTCATGTGCGCTTGGAACTATTGGATACTATTTTTCATGGACATTGACTTGACAAATATTTGGGGGAAAAGGGAAAGTGTACGTTGTTGCTTATTTTCACCACTTACCTAGTTTTCTGTATTTGATAAATATGTGTTGCGTACTGTCTCACGTGTCTACTGCATTCCGTATATCCTGTTTCTCATTATTTCTGTTGGACCCTAGTAAGTGTCTAAATTGACCTCTCGTCACTACCTCTCTGAGGTTAGGCAGGCGACTTACTCAGTACACGTTGTTTTTGTACTCATGCTGCACTTGCTGTGCATTTTATTACACAGGTATTTTCATAGCAATGTGGAGGATTCGGAGACTTAGGGAAGCTGCACCATCCGGAGGCGACCCGCAGCTGGAAGAGTCACCTTCATACTGTATTTATTCATTTTAAATTTCCTTGTCCAGTTGTATTTCGGACAGGCTTGAAGTGATTGTATAACTTCTTAGAAATTGCTCATGTAATTGTGACACTTGGGGATGTGTTGGGGTTTACTTTATTAAACTAAATTGATTGGTTGTCATATTTAAGTTTAATAAAAATATAGTTATTTGATTATGAAATGCAATAAAAGGTAACGATTTCGAACATGTTAAAATTGGAAAGTTATTTCAATTAATTAATGGTTTGGCTTGCCTGACCTTGTGTCTGGATCCATCACGACCTTAGGGATTTTGGGTCGTGACATGTATGGTATCTATTGGGGTTCTGGAGACCCGAGTGGGCCTATTATTACTTAGCATGGTCGATTTTGATGTGATATTAGGCATGTATTAGTTATCTCCGTGTCATGTTGTCCTTGATTGTCACGCTAAGACCGTGACCTTAGCTGTGCCAGGATGTCCGAGGGTTGAGTGGACAGGTTCTTCTGAGTATGTGCCTAGAAGGGTGATTTCCTACCTGAAGGCCCAGCGCATGGTTGTGAGGGATGTCAGTGGTGAGACTCCCGCTATTGATTCGGTTCATGTGGTCCGTGACTTTCCGGATGAGTTTCATGCACACCTGTCAGGCATGCCACTTGAAAGGGACATTGATTTTGGTATTTACCTGGTGTCAGGCACTCATCCTATTTCTATCCCACCTTATCATATGGCACCAACGGAGATGAAGGAATTGAAGGAGCAGCTTCAGGAACTCCTAGATAAGGGTTTCATTTGGCCTAAATTGTCACCTTGGGGTGCACCGGTCTGTTTGTGAAGAAGAATGATGGTGCTATGCATATGTGTATTGATTATCGGCAGCTGAATAGGGTTATGGTGAAGAACTGATATCCCTTGCCTCGAATAGGTGACTTGTTTGATCAATTGCAGGGTGCCAGAGTGTTTACCAAGATTGACTTGTGTTTTGGCTATCATCAGTTGAAGATTCGGGGGCCAGACATTTCGAAGAGTACTTTCAGGACTAGATATGGTAATTATGAGTTTCTAGTTATGTCATCTGGGAAGACCAATACCCCAGCAGCCTTTATGCACTTTATGCACAGTGTCTTACGACCTTATCTGAATTCTTTCGTTATTGTGTTTATTGACGATGTCTTGGTGTATTCCAAATCTTGGGAGGATCATGAGCAACATTTGAGAGTTGTGCTTCAGACCTTGAGGGACAAGAGAATGTATGTAAAATTTTCAAAGTGTGAGTTCTGGCTTGATTCAGTAGCGTTCTTGGGGCACGTGGTGTCCAGTGAGGGTATTCAGGTTGACTCAAAGAAGATAGTGGTAGTGCAGAGCTGTCCTAGACCATCATCAGCTACCGAGATTCGCAATTTCCTTATTTAGGAGGGTACTATTACCATTTCGTATAGGGATTTTCATCTATTGCAACACCTATGACCAGACTGACCCAGAAGAGTGCTCAGTTTAGGTGGACTAAGGAGTGTGAGGAGAGCTTTTAGAAGCTCAAGTCAGCTTTCACTATAGCTCCGATATTAGTTTTGCCTACGGGTTCAGGTTCCTATACAGTTTACTGTGCTGCCTCGAGAGTTGGCCTTGGAGCGCTTTTGATGCAGGATGGCAGGGTGATTGCCTATGTGTCCAGACAGTTTAAAGTGCACGAGAAGAATTATCCAGTGCACGATCTTGAGCTACAATCTATTGTCCACGCCTTGAAGATTTTGCATCATTATTTATATGGAGTGCATTATGAGATTTTCACTGATCACCGTAGCTTGCAGCATCTTCTTAAGCAGAAGGATCTAAATTTGCGTCAGAGGAGATGGTTGGATATTCTCAACGATTATGACCTCACTATTCTATATCATCCGGGGAAGGCCAATGTAGTGGCCGATGCCCTGAGTCGCAGAGCAGAGAGTTTGGGGAGTTTAGCCTACCTTTAAGTAGCAGAGCAACCATTAGCACTTAATGTTCAGGCTTTAGCGGGTCAGTTGGTGAGATTGGATCTATCAGAGCCCCCGCGGGTATTGGCTTGTGTAGCCTCCAGGTCGTCTATTTATGATCAGATTAGAGCACGCCAGTATGGTGATCCACACTTGCTCGTTCTTCAGGACAAGGTCTGTTGCAGTGATGCCAACTATGGGATCATTGGCGATGATGGGTTCATGAGGATGCAGGGCCGGATTTGCGTGCCCAATGTGGATGGTCTTCGAGATTTGATTCTAGATGAGGCCCGTAATTCGCGGTATTCCATCCATCTGGATGGAACAAATATGTATCCGGATCTGAGACAACATTATTGGTGGAGGCAGATGAAGAGGGATATTATTGAGTTCGTGGCTCAGTGTTTCAAGTGTCAGCATGTCAAGTATGAGAACTAGAGACCGAGTGTATTACTTCAGAGATTAGATATTCCGGAGTGGAATTGGGAGTAGATCACCATGGACTTTGTAGTTGGGCTTTCACGTACTTCAAGGAGGTTTGATGCTATATGGATTATTGTGGATCGGCTGACCAAGTCCACGCACTTAATACCAGTTGGTACTGCTTATTCTTCGGAGCGGTTAGATGAGATATATATTAGGGAGATTGACTAATTACATGGGGTTCCAGTTTATATAATTTTTGACAGAGGTACTCAGTTCACATCTCAGTTTTAGAGGGCCATGCAGAGGGAGTTAGGTTCTCTAGTTGAGTTGAGCATAGCGTTTCATCCTCAGACCGACGGGCAGTTGGAGTGTACTATTCAGATTTTGGAGGATATGTTGTGTACCTGTGTCATTGATTTTGGGGGTTCATGGGACCAGTTTCTGCCACTCGGGGAGTTTGCATATAATAATAGTTATCAGTCAAGTATCCATATGGCTCCGTATGAGGCTTTATATGGTAGGAGGTGTAGATCTATAGTTGGTTGGTTTGAGCCGGGCGAGGCTAGACTATTGGGCATAGACTTGGTTCAGGATCCGTTGGGTAAGCTGATGTTGATTCAGGAGAGGCTTCGCACGACGCAGTCTAGGCAGAAAAGTTATGCAGACTGGAAGGTCCGAGATGTGTCTTTCATGGTTGGGGAGAAGGTGTTGCTGAAGGTGTCACCCGTGAATGGTGTTATGAGTTTCGGGAAGAGGGGAAAGCCGAGTCCCTGGTTCATTGGGACTTTTGAGGTGCTTCAGGGGATTACGGAGGTGGCATATAGACTTGTTATGCCTCCCAGCTTATCGAGTATTCATCCGGTGTTCCATGTTTCGATGATCTGGAAGTATGTTGGTTACCCGTCTCATATTTTCGACTTCAGCACGGTTCAGCTCGAGGGTGATATGTCTTATGAGGTAGAGCCAGTGGCTATTTTGGGTCGTCGGGTCAGAAAGCTGAGGTCTAAGGATATAGCTTAAGTGAAGGTTCACTATAGGGGGCAACTGGAGGAGGATGCCACCTGGGAGACCAAGCGGGAGATGCGAAGCAGATATCCTCACATATTCGAGACTCCAGGTATGTTTCTAAACCCGTTTGAGGACGAACGTTTGTTTATGAGGGGGAGGATGTAACGACCCAGTCTGTCGTTCCATGAGATTAGCCCCATTTCTGCTTTATAGTATGTTTCTTAGCCTATTTATGTTGTGTGGGGTCAGTTGGTTTGGGTTCGGAGTGGTCGTGGTGAGAACTGAGACACTTAGTCTCTTAAATTGGCTTAATAGTTCGAAAAGTCAATTGGGAGTTCATTTATTGGTAAACGACCTCAGAATGTGGATTTTATGGGTCGATAGCTTTGTTAGGTGATTTAGGACATAGGAGTGTGTTCGGAATGAAGTTTTGATGTCCGGTGTAGAATTAGGCTTGAACTGGAGAAAGTTAGTTTTTGGCGATTTTCAGTCGGCAGGGGAAAATAGGTTTTCGGGGTCGCAATGTAATTCCACAAGTTGGAGTAGGTTCGTAATCTTATTTTGGATAAGTGTGAAAATTTTCAGGTCATTCCGACGTGTTTTGGTTGGTTCGGCATCATTAGCGTAATTTAGAAGTTTTGAAGTTTAGAGGCTTGAATTTGATGTCCTCTTGGTATTTTTGTGTTGTTTTTGGTGTTTTGAAGGCTCGACTAAGTTTGAATAAGGTTGTGGGATGTGTTGGTATGTTTGGTTGAGGTCCCAGGGGTCTCGGATGTATTTCGGATGCTCAAACGGGCACTTTTAGTCTTTAGGAGATTGCTAATTTTATGGTGTTTTAGCAGCTGTGGTTTGTTCATTGCGATCGCATAGAGTAAGTTGAGGCCATGTGGATTTTTTGAATCACGATCACGAAGGTAGGAATGCGATCGGGAAGGATAGAGCAGAGTGTCCATCGCGAACGCGGGGAAATGGATGCGTTCACATATAGTGTGAGAGACCTGAGGACCCCAAGCCAATTGGCTTGTGCATTCGCACAGGGGCCCATGAGTTCGGGATGGCCTGGGGTGTGGTGTAGTGCGTTCATGGACAAGTAGACGCGTTTGCATTGAGTAAAATAGGGGCATGATGGAATGTGCTATGCGAATGCATGCCTAGGGCCGCGTTCGCGAAGAGTAAAATCTGGGCAGACAATTTTTAAGTTCTATTTTCAGGGGTTTTTAGCCGTAACTCATTTCTCCATTAGAGAGCTCGAGGGGAGGAGAATTTGGATGAGATTTTTAGTGGGATTCTTGTTGTAATTGTTCTTAAATCCTTTTTGGTTTAATTTCATGAATTTGTCTTGATTTTCACCATGCAATTTGAGGAATTAAAGTAGAAAATTTGGGAAAATGGGAGGAAAATTTGAAAATTTCTTTTGGTTATTTGAGTGGCCAATTAAGGTATGATTTTGGTAAATTTGGTATGGGTAGACTCGTTTGGGAATGAGGATTCTAGTTTCGTGTTTTTTATCGAATTCTGAGACGTGGGCCCGGGTCCCGAGTTTGTCCAATTTCGAGAATTGTGCCTAATTTTGATAGCTTTCGATTGGAGTTTGTTCCTTTAGCATATATTGATGATGTTAATCTGGATTTGATTAGATTCGGAGCAATCGGGAGCTGATTCGAGGAGAAAGAGCATCGTGGATTAGTGTTTTGTCCAGGTGGAGGTAAGTAATGGCTATAAATCTTGTCATGAGGGTATGAAACCCCGGACTTCGTATTTCTCGCTATTATTAGAGTGGCGCACACATCGGACGACGAGTGTGTAGCGTGCACTCATTTCTAGATTTGGACTTGGTCCTCTCTGTGGGAACTATTGAGCTCCGTATTTTACTCTAAACCATATGATAAGTTGTGTTCTAAAACTATTGCTATATTTGGGTTGTAAGCCATGTTTGGGTCGTCGCGCGGACTTGTTTAGAACCCTTGGGGGATTTTTATTGCTATTTACTCACTATGTTGACTTATGATTTACAATCAGTCATGTTATGTTTAACTGATTTTGAAACTCAACCTTATTTACACTATTTTGAGATATGAAATGATGTTTTTGGGTCGAGTACCGCGTTTTACTTATACGCCCGAGAGGCTTTGAAAGTTGCTGATTGAGTGAGGCCGAGGGTCTGATTGCGAGGATATGATATGCCACGAGCTGGCATGATATTAGGTCTTGGGTTGAAGGAGCCCCTCCGAAGTCTGTACACACCCCCTGTGAGTGTAGGTACCTACTGAGTGTGAGTGTCGAGTTCCAAGTAACGAGTGATTGGGAGGCATAAGTGACAGTGAAGTTGCCCGAGTGGCTGATACTGAGTGACTGTGAGGTATGCTGAGAGATGTTTTGCCCGAGGGGCGATTCATGATTCATGTGTTGTCCCGAGGGGATATTTACGACTTATTTGCTTTACAATAAACTCTTCGGGTGTTTTTACTTCTGAAATTGTTGGAAAACACATTTTCAAAGGGTTTTACTGAAGTTGGATTTTAAAAGCATGTTGATTTGATATAATATATATATACACACTGTTGGAAAGAAAGGTTGTGCTTATTATGAACTGATGATTTGATCTTATGTGTTTCTTACTACTTAGAATTGATTTATTCATTACTACTGAGTTGGCATACTCATATTACTCCCTGCACCCGTATGCGCAGATACAGGTGCTGGTACCGAGCGTTAGTCATCTTTTTCCGTGCGGAGCAAGAGTCGAGACATAGAAGTAGCTGTTGAACATCCGCAACATCTCTGTTTCCTTTTCTTATTTTGTACCTAGTTCTTCATCCCGAGGTTTTGTATTATAATAGTAGAATTTTTTGTATATTCCTTAGATTCTCATGACATGTTGACTCCGGGTCTTGGGGATGGTTTTGGACTGTTTAACTATTTGTTTTGCTTTATAGATTCAGTAATTTATATACGTTTATGAAATGTGTGAAATGACTTAGAAATTACTGAAAGAAACTGTAAATATGTGATCGTTGGCTAGCCTAGTTCCACGATAGGCGCCATCACAGCCGGTTTAGGATTTGGGGTCGTGACAAAAACATGCCTATAAGGTTTAATGGCTTTATTTGCTATCTTGTTTGGCATGCTCTATTTCCATATGCTAATAGAACGTCTGCCTATAGGAACTTAAATACTTCACCTGCTCAACTTGTCTTATGCCCGCACACTATCACATACATGCCTATAAGAATATAAGTGTTTCACTTGTTCACATGCTTCACTTCTATACACTATTAGATAGCATGCCTCTAGGATTCAAACATCACTAATTGTTTGCTCAATTTGTGATGTTGCTGTGTGATTCTTAGATACCATGCCCATAGGACCTCATTACGTAATTGAAGATATTGTCATCTAGATACCATGCCTATATGTCCTTAATTGATTAATTAAATCACTATTGTTGTTGTTCTTATCACACTGCCCTCCTAGAAAACATGTTTATAAGAACAAGAATGATGAATTCGTGTTCAAATACTAACTATTTAGAAAACATGCCTATAGGATATAGCTACTCGCTTAGAAAGCATGACAATAGGATAAAAAATGAATAATTTCGAGTTGCCCAATGGTTTCACTGCCCAAACGCGAATCACCTAGCGATCATGTCTATTTGCCTTCAATATCAATTATAATCTTTAATTTCGATAATCTGACTAGCAGTAGTAGCCTATGAGATTATATTACATCATGCATCCACGTAAAATCCATGCCGATAGGTTTGACCGACTTTAATGCATCTCAATTTTAAAAAATTTCCTATGACACCTTGCTGCATAATCTGAAAATTGTTCGCATGCTTTTGTTGTTATTTTTGGAGGCTACCTTGAGCCATTCATTGGTATTTTGTGTAGTCCTACTTGTTTTGAATGTGCGCCTAGTTTTATCATTTTGAGCAACCTAAGTAAAGTCTAGAACCACCCACATAGTCAGTCCAAATCCTCTTGGACCATAAGCATGGGACGGGTAATACACCCATAGGACACGATTTAGAATTGAAGTAGAGCACTTTAGGTAAACATTTTAGCATAGTAATTGAGTAGTAGGAGATGATAGTCTATGCCCGCTGAATATTATGACCAACCCATACCTTAAGGGAGTTGCGAAGTATTATTTATGTTGCACGGGGTATTTCTTTAGGCTAAAAAACTTAGGACACCCCATATGTCTATTACTCGAACATTTGTTTCTTCGTACTTCGAACAAATTAGGTTGTACCTGGTAATCTGCAAAAGCTTGCACTAATGAAATACTAATGTATAACCCAATTCATTCATATGTGCAATCTTCTTTACACTTCTTTTATACCGTAGTCGAATATTTAATTTCCAGTCTTCCTTTAATTTATATAATCACATAGGACAACTATAATCCCAATAATCCCACATAGCATTAATTTCTGTCGGGACACACAATTGTGGACCTCTAAGAGTGCCTAATACCTTCTCTTCGATGTAACCTGATCCATTACATGATCTTTGGTGACACATACTAGTTAAAAAAGAGTTATTTGACAATAGGTGTCCTAAAGCACCCTAAAATAATTAGGCGGCGCCTCTTCCCTTCTTAAAACCCATTTAAAAGAGTTGTTACATATTGAAACTCGCTTTCGCGAGAAAATGGGGCACGACACCGCGTGTACACCATCAAGAGAGTAATGTGAGAGGGCGACCCTTGGGGGATGGATCCATAACCACACGTTGCATAGACAACTCATGTGATGCACGGACAACTCACGTTCTAATAGAATCAATTGCAATGATAACTCATGTGTTGCACTGACAACTCACGTGCTAATAATATCAATAAATGGATTTGCACGGACAAATCACGTGTTGTACTGACCACTCACACATTAATAGTCACGATCCTTCGAGCGTGATCATATGCTACCAGTTCAGCTCATAACACAGAGAAAGCAAATAAATACATGTACATGATCTATGATTATCAAGTTTCAAACTCTTGGACTTGTATAAATAACATGTGATAGTGTAGGCATGTACAATGTGTTCTATCACAGCTAGAGTAGACAATTTTCATCAAGAATTATCAATTTATCAAGTTCAATCGGAAGAATAACCTCAAAGAAATCTCAAATATAGTACAAATAGCTCACAAAGGGATACAAATAGGAGAAACATCTCAATTTGAAGCTTACAATCATTTCAAGGTGCGTCATAGCCCAAGTACTACACCAAGAATTTAAATAATACCCAAGTGCACGGATATGGACTCAATCTCACACAAATATGCTACCCATATCACGTACCTATCACAAATAATTCAGGCAAGTAATATCTCAACCATATTTAGATAATATACTTACTTCAAGCAAGCCAAATCACTCCTCTAACAAGTCTTTCCCACGTGTATTGACCTCCATATGATCTGAATCTTACCAAACCAACTAAATATAATCAATAAAAGCCATAGGAATTGATTTTACATGATAAAGCTAAGATCTTTAACAAAAATAAAAAAGTCAACCCAAAAGGTCAACCATAACTTCGTACCTTGGAACCCAACAAAATTCACAAATTCAAAACGCTCATTCAACTATGAGTCCAACTATACTAAAATCATCTAATTCCGACCTCAAATCGATCTTCAAATTCCCAATTATCATTTTACGATGTTTTTACTAAAATCTCCCTTTTCTTCACATTAATCCATAAAATAAATGATAAAAACTAAGATGAAATCATTAATAACGAAAAAATCCAAGTCAAAAATAGCTATCCCAATCCAAGATGTGAAAATCCCCTCAAAATTCATCCAAAATTGAGCTCTACAACTGAAAATATAGTATAATAACTTTATTCCTCGAAATGACTTTTTAATATTCTGCCCAGGTGCTTATTCGTCACGAACGCGGAAGAAGCCCCGCATTCGCGAAGCACGAATTCTCCTTCATCAAAAAATCCCCTTTGCGAACACGACGGCCCAGTTGTGAACACGATGACCAACTAGACTATGCCTACGCAAACGCGACAGCTCCATCGCGAACGTGAAGGCTTAAGCCCCAATGCCCCTCGCCTGAACTCCCTTCTATACGAAAACGACCACCCAATCACATTTTTAAAGGGAACAGACCTCCAAAGCTTCAAAAGCACATTCCCTTGCCCGCGAACGCGAAGAAGCATACACCAATCACCAGATAAGCTATCCAAACATGAAAAATTGGTACGAAACTTGTCTATAACACACCCGAGGTCCCCCGGACCTCCAAATCATACCAACAAGTCCTAAAACACAATATGAACTTAGTCAAAACCTCAAATCACATCAAACAAGATAAAAATCATGAATCGCATTCTAATTCAATCCTAATGAACAAATGAACTTCCAACTTCTAAAACTAATGCCAAATCATACCAAACCAACTCCGATTGACATCAAATTTTTCACACAAGTAATAAATGACACAAAGGACCTATTCCAACTCACAAAACTGATATTCGAACCCGATATCAACAAAGTCAACTCTCAGTCAAAGCTCTCTAGCTTCCAAACCTTCAACTTTAAATTTTTTGCCAAAATGCACCAAATTAACCTACGAACCTCCAAATCCAAATTTGTACACGCCTAAGTCAAAAATTACCATATGAAGATATCAGAACCATCAAAACTCTATTCAGGTGTAGCTTACACAAAATTCAAACTCTGGTAATCTCTTTCAACTTAAGCTTCCAACCTTGGGACTAAGTGTCCCAATTTACTCTGAATCATCTCCGGAACCTAACCAACCACCCCAGCAAGTCACATAACAACAAATGAACATAGAATAAGAAACAAACGTGGAAACATGGCTAGAATAGATAAAACGTACGGCATAGTCGTCATTTCTACATGGAATTTATTATTATTTGATGAAATAACACCCAAATAAAACATACAAAAATCTACCCATACATCCAACTCGACCCAAACCGCAAAACTAAAACCCACCCACTTAATAAAATTAATAGTAAAGACTAATCCAAACCCTCATACCCACTATTTCACACAACTCACTTATTCCTCTTCTTATTCTTCATGGTTTCATTTGACTGCAAAATTGATCTTTTTAACATGGAATTGGAAGGTGCATCAAGTAGAAAAAGGGATCCATATCTTCCTCACAATCATTGTTTAATGTGGAATTGAACCACTGCGCCGAGGGTATTGTACATAACAACATGTGACATTTTGGGTTTATTATATATATGGGTTACTGATTCTTTTGGAATTAGTAATTGTTATAGTTTTGTGTTTTAACATGAAAGTGTGTTACGATATGCCGCAACCTCAATTTTCCACCATAGGATGTCGTATGGGAACCTAGTCTCTAGGACTAGGTAAGCCTAACATACATGAAGAATTGAAGGAAATAATATTAAAACTCCTAATTATACCAACAACGTTAAAAAAAGGACTCCATAATATAACTGAATATAACACCCTAAATCTAGTGATATCGAGTCATAATCTCTACCCTCATATACTTAAAAATCCCTATAGAACAGTATCTATAAAAGGAGAATGGAATAGAAATTAGATAGAGGGTGACTTGAAGTCTCCCATCCAAGCTCAACTCATGGATGCCTAAACGGGTATGAGGTACCTGGATCTACACAAAAAGATGTACAGAAGCATAGTATGAGTACAGCATTATGGTACACAATAAGTATCAAGCCTAACCTCGGTAGATTATTGACGAGGCCAGATTAAGACACCTACTGGAATAAATAAAGAAACTGAACACGTATAGCACAATATAATAACGGGAAACGATGGAAATGATGCAATGAAGGAATATAACAATAGTAGCTACACTAAAATTAAGGCAATTAAGACATCACAGAAAAAAACACATAATAAGAATGCCAAGGAAATGATGCAAACAAAACACAAGTGATGTAATTGAAAGGTATCAATAAGAATCACTACCGAGGTACCGCCTCGTGGTCTCATTTCACAAATTAAATCATAGTATTTCCTTATACTACTGTGGGATACTTGCATTTGGTTTTGTAAATAGTTTTTCCGTAACAGCCACCCACGTTTTAGCCCACCTTATTAAATCGTATGGCTTCAAGTAGTTCCCCTACTAGCAACACACATATCAAGCCCACCTTATCTCATCGCATGCATATAAACCTCAATCTTTATACCACCAAATGCGTATTGATATCACAACATATCACAAATCGTTCCTCAAGTGCTCAATACCACAACTTTCCAAAGAAGTCAACAACAATAATGTTTCCATAATAGATAGCCCATGTCTCAACGAAAATATGTACACGAGTCTCAAAACTAACAACCGAAATTGAATATCTCAACAAGACTGTTTTTTCAACAATTTACAACTTTGCCTCAATGTGAATCACGATCTTTATAATTTCAACATCAAAATTCAACAATAAGATATTCCAAGAAACAACCACTTCAAGTAAGGTAACTCAACAGTTAAATAATTAACAAGGAAATGAGAGAACATTAGCTTCAACTAAGAATGTAAAGGAAGATAACAAGTAAGAGATGAGAAAAGTATTTACAATATCAAGTAAATCATGTAAGGATAGATTAACGATATGTAAGATAACATGTTATGACAATTCAATTAAAGGCATGAAAATAATAAGTATAACCTTAACCGGTCAATTACAACATTTAACTGTGTACCCACTCGTCACATTGCTTACACGGCCTTCATGTACCAGAATTAACACAAAACAATACCAATAATAAGGGGTAATTCCTTCACATAAATTTAGGCAAGGCATTCTCACGACCCAAATTACCCTCTGTTGGATGCCGTGATGGCACCTAGTCTTAGGGACTAGGTAAGCCTAACATTAACTAAAATAACAACAATATTTTAACTAACATATGACGATTTAGAAATAGAAATCTCTAAAGATTTTATAATCCCAAAACCTTTAGTACAAGTCATAAGCTCTACTAAGTATGCTAGAAAAACCTCTATATACAATTGTTTCGAAACAAGGATAAACTGTGTAAATAAAACTTCCGAAGGTGACTCTGAAGCCTACGAGCACAACCACGGGTTTACCTTGAGTGTCCACAGCAAAGTCTGAATGGCTATCTAATGATCGACTAACTACAAAATACATGGATCTGCATAAAAATGTGCAGAAGTGTAGTATGAGTACACCACAGCGGTACCCAGCAAGTATCAAGACTAACCTTAGTGGGGTAGTGACAAGGAACAATCAAGACACCTACTGGACTAAATAACATGAGCATGTCTAAGTGGAGAACTAACAATGTACAACAAAACTACACATAATGAAAATAATGATATGGTGATTATAATAGGGAATCGAAACTACCATTAAAAATGGAACACCACAAAGTACCGAACCTCAAACTATTCAAAATTGACGGGCCCCAATTGTGAACCCTAAACACTTGGCATCTAGTCCCTCATTACAACTAATAACTGCACGGACAATGCACGCTCCAATAGAACCCTTCTCACATAGAGGAAAACAAACGAGGGAGTATAGAAATGAACAAAAACATCAGGATTCATTTTTCTTGAATCCTGATAGAGGTGATTAACTACGTGTATGCTTGTGCCAGTGTTCCATCACTGTTCCAATCAACACATAAGGGTAGATCCAATGAATGACACATAAGAAAGGATCACCACGAAATGAACACAGTATAACTCACACGGAGTTGGCACACCACTAGACAAATGACAGCAATAACAATGCCCCCATGCCATTAAGAGTCATCACAATCAATCCTCGATTTAACCCACTTTGTCTCGCCACGTGCGCAATAATAAAGTAAATGCCTGCCCTGTCTCGCCATACGTGCATAATAATGTTCCCACCTTGTCTCGCCATGCGCGACCCACATATATAGCCTGCCTTGTTGCACCACATGTGCAAATATCAATAGTAACAATAGCACAGAAGAAACCTCGTTCCACATAACAACACCCTTATGGTAGAAACCTCGTGCATAGTAATAACAAATGTACGTCATAAACCTCGTGCATCACAATCCTAATCGCATGGAAGAAACCTCGTGCATCACAATAACAACTACACGGGAGAAACCTCGTGCATCACAATAACAAGCACAATAGCAACAATGACAATAACATAAGAGTACGACAATTCAATCAATTCAGAAATTCCAGAACCCAAAGAAACAGAAGAACAAACTCATGAAAAAGACACAATAGAAATTAGTGATACCACCTAGCAATAGATAAACAGGTAAGAGATATTGTGTAGCAGTGACCTCCATATAATTGCAATTAAACAACAAGGGAGATATCACGAGTCGATAATTCCAAATAAGGATAAGGCAATTATGATAAAGAATAATTAACTTAATTTAGGATTTGACATTCACGAAAGAAGCACAACAATTACAATTATGGATAAGCAGCGAAAATGGTAATTATGGCCTCAATTAAGGATAAGCAATTACAGAAAAGATACTAATCATTCGAAATAAATATAAACAATTAGGAAAGAATGGTATGGCAATAGAAGAGGCGACAACTCCAGTTAAGGCACATAAAAGTCAAATAGGCAACAACAGTGGAACATGAAGTAATTTAATTCCAAATAAAACACGTAGAGGTGAAACTACTAAATGGAAAAACATAACATAATATAAACAACTTCATATCTAGTCCACACAAGAACCTATGAGCCCCTAAAAGATCAATTTTCCACAAATAAGTCTGCACAGGTAGTCGTCACCTCGCGTACACAGACTTTACATGATACAATTTACATAAAAGACTCAAAATCCTAAGGGCTAGTTCCCCCACACAATGTTAGCACATACACTTACCTCAAAGACGCTAAACCGCTACTCTAAAATGAACTTCTAGAGTGAAATAACCTCCGGACGACTCAAATCTAGCCAATATTACTTCAAAGCATATAAAACACATAAGAAAGTATTACAGATAATAAAGCTTCAATATTTATCAAAAACTAAAATCAATCCAAAAGTCGACCCCCGGGGCCGCACCTCTGAACCCGACGAAATTCAAAAACCCGAACATCCACTCCGATATGAGTTCAACCATACTAAAATTATCAAATTTCGACACAATTTCGTCCCTCAAATAATTATTTTACATTTTTAAGGTTTTCTTCAAAATCATCATTTATACTCAACTCAAAACACTAAATTAAATGATAAAAATAAAAATATAATCATGGAATATAATAAATTATAGGTGAACAGCACTTACCCCTATGATTGTCTTGAAAAACCCACGAAAAATCTCCCAAAATCGAGGTCTACAACTCAAAATGTTTGCATCTGCGAACTCAACTAACTAGGCCTGGATCCGAATATGCAGAATTACATTCGCACCAGCGACCTCGCAGAAGCGCCAAAAGGAGCGCAGAAGTGAACTTCTTAGCAGGTGCGATTGTTGTACTGCAAAAGCGGCATTTGCACATGCGTCCCATCCACTGTAGAAGCGACCAGGCTCACGCAGAAGTGGAGTTGCCTGTGCGCTCCAAGATGTCGCAGGTGCGAAGCACTAGAACCAAACCTCCTCACAACCATGAAAACCATCTGAAACTCATCTGGAACACACCCAGGGACCTCGGGAACCCGTTCAAGCATACCAAAAATTTCCATACCTATTACGGACCCGCCCAAGGTCTCAAATCATACCCACCAATGTCAGAACTACGAATCGCACCATTAATCAAACTTATGAACTTACAAAACTCGAGCTGAAACCTATCAAATCAACTCGGAATGATGTCATATTTCAGAAGCAATTTCAAAATGACATAACGGAGTTGTTCCAACTCTCATAATCGCATTCTGACCCTGATATTACCAAAGTCAACTCTTGGTCAAACCTCTCAACCTTCTAAACTCCAAATTTTCCATCTTTCGTCGGAATGCTTCAAATTACCCTACGGACCCCCAAATCCTAATCTGGACACACACCCATGTCCAAAACAACCATATGAAGCTTTTGAAATTGTCAAAAGTCCTCCTCCGGAGTCATTTACACAGAAGTCAAATTCCGGCCAACTCTCATCGCTTATGCTTTCCAAAACTAGAACCCTTCTTCCAAATTGACTCTGAGTCATCCAGTAACTGAATTCAACCTCACATGGAAGTCATATCATGTAATACAAAGTTATTCAAGACCTTATGCCGTCGAACGGGACATTAATTCCCAAGACGACTGGATGGATCGTTACATTTTCCCCCTCTTAAACAAACATTCATCCTCGGATGTGCGAGGAATCGTCTAGAAGTCATCAAATTACTGCATGCATTCATCCAAAATACACCCACAGGTTACCCCATGTCACCCTAATCCACATAAACCTGATGACACCACCTCAACTGTAATTATCCCTTCCACCAAACCCAATAAGGCTTAAAGTCAAAATTTCCACCATCTTCTCATCATCAAATGACCCGATTCCCGCATTCATACCTGGTATCCGCCTCAACCAGTTGCGACAACTTATTCCTACACCCGTAAAGAACAACCACATAGTGTGACACATCGCACATAGGCCCATAATAAAAGTTTTGATCACAATAGTTGTCGTAATCAACTGTAGCACCGGCAATTCGCCTCATATATGTTAGAACCCTATTTGAAACCTCCACAACACTGACAACGATGTAAGAAACATGAAGACCTAATATATATTAATCTTAATCACCAAGTCACATCTAAAGCAACCGGGCACACACCACACGAGCTAAAACTCAATGAGCATATCACGAAAATGATCGAATATGAAGGAGAAACACATAAGAGAAATATCGAAAAATCCCGACAAAAACGAATCTATTTCAGTACCATCATACAAATAAATTTACAAGGAAAAATCAAAGTGTATAAACAAATCACAAGGATCTCATCTTGATATAACTTCCACCGCAGAACGCAGCCCGGTTTTAACATAACAAATCACACGAAGTTGCAAGGGTCTCACTCTAAACTATGAATCACAAGTAGAATACACATAATACCAACTGAAACCCTCTAATAATTCAAATCATCCATTAGAATCACAACACTTACTAAAATCTCACCCCAGTAGAGCATCTAAATCACAAACTATAGCCAAAATATAGATGGAAATTCTAGATGGGTTATTTCAGGAAAATAGTGTTCCGAGTAATAGGGTGGCTGATAGGAAGGGTAATATTGTCAATGGTGATGAAGAAAGTGAGGATGGGGATCAGTTAGATGATCAAGATTTCATTCCCAGACTATAACATGGAGGAAGATGATGACGATTATCATAAATTTACTGATGATGATCATGATATTATTGTTGAGAATTATTTTAGGAAGGAAAAAGAAGACCCAAAAAAATACCAAGGATAAAAATCATGGAGGTGGACCATCTGTTGACATTTTAATTCCAGAAATAATGAGAATGATGATTTAGATTGTGTTGAATCTGATGAATTGATAGAGGGAGGTACTGATAATGAAGATTACGTGGAGGTCGCATATGAGTATTATGAATAAAGGAAAATCCTATATTAGAACTAGGAATTAAGTTTGGATATTTTAAACAGTTGAAGGATGTTTGTATGAACTGGGGGGTTAAGAATAGGAGACAATTACATTTCAAACCCAATGACTCGAAGAAATGTGTTTATTGATGCAAGCATGAAGAGTGCCCCTTTACAGTTTTGATAGTTCAGTAAGTAATATTGGCCCTAAAACTGTGATGACCCAAAAGGTCATCCTACGTTAATTTATCTAAATCTGTGTTCTGAGGCTCCGAAAGCCTTCGTTAATCTCACCCCGATATGCGTATGTATCTCGGGCGTGTAGCCTGGAAGCTTTTATGTAAAAACTAGAAGAAAAGTTGATTTTTATAATAATTAATTGATTAAATTTGAAAGTTTGGTAAACATTTTTTTTGTAAACGGACCCGTACCCGAGATTTGACGATCCCGGAGGGTCCGTAGGAAAATATTAGCTTCAGGCGTATGCCCGTAATTGAATTACGAGGTCCCAAGCACGAGAAGTGAATTTTTAAAGAAAATTATTTTCTAAAATTAATTAAGGTTTTTGAAAATGAATATTAATGTGAAAATCGTATTACCGTGCCCGTATTATGGTTCCGGAGCTCGGAACAAGTTTAATATATGTTATATGAGTTATCTGTGAAGTTTGTTGTAACACGAACTTGAAATGACGTGTTTCGGATCAAAATCGGAATAATTAATCCTTATGAAGTTTCAAGAAAATTATATGAGTTTTAAGGTTTAATTCCTTGTTTTTGATGATATTTGGTGGCTTAAGTTCTTGAATAAGTTCGTAGGGTGATTATGCAGTCGTGTGTGTGTTTGGTTTTGAGCTCCAAGGGCTCGGGTGAGTTTCGGGTAGGTAACATGGTGTAAAAACATGAAAAGTCTTGTTTTTTTGAGCCGTTGCTGGTGTTTTACGATTTGCTCTATGCGATCACTTAGGTTCCTGCAATCGCATAGAGCTAGGTATAGGGGGAGTTCAGTTCCTTTATGCGATCGCATAGAACTATTCGCGATCGCATAGAGGTATAGGAGGTCTAGGCAGGGGGCTGGCTAGGTACTCTTCGCGATCACAAGGTCTAGTTCGCGATCGCATAGGGTGGAGTCCTTGAACTATGCAATCACAATCACTAGTACGCGATCGCAGTTAGGGGATCCCATGTTCTTCTTCTTGATCACGTTCTTTATGCCGCAATGGCAGAATATAGGGACCAGACTCTCCATGATCGCATACCCATTCCCGCTATCGCGATGCACGTTTTCGCCCAGTTATTTTAAGTGCTCCAAAACAGAATACTATTACGGGATTATCACTTTTTCACCATCTTCTTCCACTCCAAGACCCCATAGGCGATTCTCAAGCGAGTTTTCTTCCATAGCCACTTGGGTAAGTGATCTTAGCACCAATTTCTTCCACATTCCTTCCCTAATAACTAGAATTAAAGTAGAAATTAGGGGTTTTGGGTAGAGTTAGGGCTTTGGGAATTTTGAATAAATCAACCTCAATTTGGGTACAGATTTGAAAACAAATTATATATTTGAACTCTTGGAGGTACGGGTGATCGGGTTTTGGTCATAGCCTCGTGTTTGGATCAAGCAGGCCTAGGGATGAATTTTGGTATTTTTGGAAGAATGCTAGGAAATGGATATTTAGGCTATGAGATCAATTTATTGAGTCATTATTGATATACTTAAGTTAATTATGTCTAGATATTGTTGTTCCGGAGTTGAATTCAAAAGGAAAAGCGGTGTTAGAGGCTTTATTGCTATTTTTGGACACGACGTAAGTGTCTTGCCTAACTTTGGTGAGGGAATAGATATCGTATGCTATGTGCTAAGTGTTTATCATGTTCAATTCATAGGTGAGGTGATGAGTACCTATGCATTGTGTTTCAAGCATGCCCGTGAGTCCACTATGCTGTATTCCTTGCCATTTTGATAAATGTCATTGCATTGGTGAGGAAGAGTGTAAAGCACAAAGGGTGATGCCGTGCCATGATTTACATTGATTACATCATATATTTTATAATGAGGAAGAGAGTAAAAGCACGAAGGTTGATGTCGTGCCATGATTCATATTATATTAAATTATACATCGCATTGTTATGACGAGAGTAAAAGCACAAAGGGTGATGTCGTGCCATGATATGTGAGATAATGCACAAAGGATAGTGTCGTGTCATGATATTGTGAGGTAAAAGCACAAAGGGTGATGTCGTGCCATGATTTACATTGATTACATCATATATTTCATAGCGAGGAAGAGAGTAAAATCATGAAGGGTGATGCTATATCATGATTCAAATTATCTTACATCGTACATTACATTGTGAGGAAGAGAGTAAAAGCACGAAGGGTGATGCCGTTCCATTAATTACATTTTTGGCATTATATTTGTTTCATTAGCATATTTCTGATAAATTTCCTTCTTGTCTGCTCCTATGTGCTTAATTAATTGCTCTATCTCACTGGTTACCCCCATTATCTACTCCCGTATTCCCCTATGTATCTGTTTATCTCTTGATTTGTTGTTCCACGATATATGTTGTAGAATAGAACAGGTTAAAGTTTGTTGTCAAGTCTAGCCTCGTCACTACTTTGGCTGAGGTTAGGCTCGGCACTTACTCAGTATATGGGTTCGGTTGTATTGATGCTACATTGCACATCTTATTGTTGTGCAGATCCCGCACCCGGACCCAGTGGACAGCGTTGAGGGAGTTTCCTACAGTCCACCCCAGAGGCTTCAAGGTATACCCGCTGGCGTTCGTGGGCCTTGGCGTCTCTCCTATCCCTAGTTCTTTATTTATGTCTTGTCTTTCCTCTAGTTATCAGAGACAGTTATGTATTTCCTTTCAGACTTTGTATTTAGCACTCCTATAGATAGTTCTTGAGTTTGTGACTCCAGTATTTGGGGAATTATTGTGACATTGTATTATGTTATCTTTACTTAGCTGGGGATTTATCTACTATTGCTATTAAAAATTGTAAAGTGTTTTTAGTTAATTCTGTTAATTCAGTGTTATCATGTTAGTTTTATTATACACGTTGGCTTGTCTAGCGGCTTCAACTTTAGATGCACTCACGGCCTGAAGGTGGGTTTTCGGGTCGTGACAAGTTGGTATCAGAGCTCTAGGTTGCTTAGGTCTCACAACTCACGGACAACTTGGTAGAGTCTGAGGGATCGATACGTAGACGTCTGTATCTATCCCCTAGAGGCTGCAAAGTTAGGATGACTCCACATTTCTTTTCATCTTTGTCGTGCGATATGAATTCTGAGTATTTATTAAGTTTCTATTCTATTCTCTCGAAGATGGCGAGGACGGGTGCTTCCCTTGGTTCCGCTCAGCAGCCTGACACTCCTGCTACAGCTCCTACGAGGGGTCGAGGACGAGGTCGTGCTAGAGGCCGAGGCTGGGGTCAGGCTCAGCCTAGAGCAGCAGCCCCAGTGGAGGACCCTTAGGTCGAGTCTGACGAGGAGGTCCTAGTTGGACAAGCTCAGGTCCCAGAGGGGTTCATAGCTACCCCAGTGCTTCAGGACACTCTTGTCCGTCTAGACGGACTATTGGAGAGTGTAGCACAGGCGGGTCTTCTTCCTACTGCACCAGCCGTCTCTCAGGTTGGGGAGGTACCCAGACTACTGCCACTCGCACGCCACACAAGCTAGCTCCACAGTTTAAGACTCCGGCACCTCAGCTAGCCGGAGTAGCTCAGCCGGGTATTGCAGCACCGGTAGCGGAGGAAGCAGCTATGTCAGCGGATGCTTTGTGGAGACTGGACAGGTTCACTAAGTTATTCACTGCTACTTTTACTAGGGCGCCATCAGAGGACCCCCAGGACAATTTGGACAACTGCCATGAGGTTCTTTGGAATATGAGCATAGTGGAGTCCAACGGAGTTGACTTCGCTACTTTTCGGTTATCTGGGGCAGCCAAGAGTTCGTGGAGAGACCATTGTTTAGCCAGACCAGCTGGGTCTGCACCCTTGACTTGGGCTCAGTTCTTAAAATTGGAGAAGTTCTTTCCCATTACTTGCAGAGAGAATCTCCGGAGGTAGTTTGAGCGTCTCAATCAGGGATCTCTGACAGTCACTCGGTACGAGACTAGGTTCATTACTCTGGCCCGACATGCTTTTATGATACTTCCCACTGATCGGGAGAGGGTTCAAAGACTTATTGAGGGATTGGCCCAGCCTATCAAACTTCAGATGGCTAGAGAGTCAGGTACAGATATTTCCTTTCAGGATGTGGCCGCTGTGGCCAGGAGGATTGAGATGATTTTATCACAGAGTGGAGGTCAGGGGGCTAACAAGAGACCCCGTCATTTTGGTAGATTCAGTGGAGCCACATCTTGAGGCAGGGATTCTGTCGGTAGAGGTCATCCTCCCCGACCCTTTCGGTCAGCACTTCAGGTTTCTTATCGTGCTCCGCCAGCTCCTGTTAATGCACCACCAGCACCTATCAGTGCGCAACCACTTCAGAGTTATCAGGGTGGTTACCAGGGTCGTCAGGGACAGTTCTAGAGTCCCAGGCATATCAGGAGAGGCCATGTTATTCTTGTGGTATCTCGGGGCACATTGCTAGGTATTGTCACCGAGCTTCTAGCGGTCCTCAGTATCAGGGATCCCGTGCTATGGTTCCTGCGTCAGGCGCACCCCACCCCCTCATCCAGTTAGGGGTGGCGGTCGGGGTGCCAGAGGTAGAGGTCAGACTCATAAAGGTGGAGGACATGCCACGAGAGGTAGAGGTCAGGCAGCACTAGGTCGACCAAGAGATGATCAGATTGGAGGGGCTTAGCTTCGATGCTACACTTTTCCTGCCAGGCCTGATGCTGAGGCTTCTGATGCATTTGTTATAGGTACGGTTTCAGTTTGCAGCCGAGAGGCTTCGGTGTTATTTGATTTGGGTTCTACATTCTCCTATGTGTCTTAATATTTTGCCCAATATTTGAGTATGCCCTATCATTCCTTGAGTACTGTTGTGCATGTGTCTACACCGGTGGGTGATTCTATAGTAGTAGATCGAGTATATCGCTTGCTTAGTAGTCATGGGTGGTCTGGAGACTCAGGTTGATCTTTTGCTTATGGATATAGTTGACTTCGATGATATATTGGGGATGGATTGGTTATCCCCCTATTATGCTAGTCTGGACTGTCATGCCAATACAGTGACCTTGGCTTTTCTAAGGGTGCCACATTTGGAGTGGAAGGTAACTCCTAATCATTCTTCTGGTAGAGTTATTTCTTATATGAAGGCTCAACGCATGGTGGGGAATGGTTGTTTGGCCTATCTGGCCTATGTTCGTGATTCTAGCGCGGAGGTTCCTTCCTTGGGTCTGTGCCTGTGGTTCGAGAGTTTCCAGAGGTTTTCCCTACTGACCTGCCGGGTATGCCACCGACATGGATATTGATTTTTGTATAGGGTTAGCTAAGAGCACCCAGCCTATTTCTACTCCGCCATACTGTATGGCCCCACCAAAGTTGAAGGAGTTAAAAGTTCAGTTGCAGGATTTGTTGGATAAAGGCTTTATTAGGCCTAGTGTCTCTCCTTCGGGTGCTCCAGTATTGTTTGTCAAGAAGAAATATGGCTCGATGAGGATGTGTATTGACTACCGGCAGTTGAATAAGGTTACTATTAAGAACAAGTATCCTTTTGCCAATGATTGATTATTTATTCGACCAGCTTCAGGGTGCTTCAGTGTTTTCCAATATTGACTTGAGATCTGGTTACCATCAGCTGAGGATTAGGGCGTCCGATGTCCCTTAGACAGATTTTCGCACTCGTTATGTGCACTACAAGTTTTTGGTTATGTAATTTGGGCTGACGAATGCCCCTGGTGCTTTCATGGAGTTGATGCACCGAGTGTTCAAGACTTACTTGGACTCATTTTTTATTGTTTTCATTCATGATATATTGATATACTCTTGCAGCCGAGAGGAGCATGAGCAGCACCTTAGAGTCGTCCTCCAAACATTGAGGGATAGTCAATTGTATGCAAAATTTTCCAAGAATGAGTTCTGGCTGAGTCTAGTTGCATTTATATTGCATGTGGTATCATTAGAGGGTGTTCAGGTGGATCCCAAGAAGATTTCAGCAGTCGGAGATTGGCCTAGACCCACCTCAGCTACAGAGATCCGAACTTTCTTGGGCTTAACAGGTTATTATCGCCGGTTTTTGGAGGGTTTTTTATCCATTGCAGCCCCGAGAACCCGGTTGACTCAAAAAAGTGCCCAATTCAGGTGGTCTGATGAGTGCGAGTAGAGCTTTCAGAAGATCAAGACAGCCTTTACCACGGCACCTGTGTTAGTTTTGCCCATCGGTTCAGGATCGTATACCGTGTAAGATGCTTCACGGGTTGGGCTAGGTGCAGTGTTGATGCATGATGGAAAGGTTATAGCCTATGCTTCTCGTCGGTTGAAGGTCCATGAGCAGATCTATCAAGTTCATGACTTGGAGTTAGCAGCTATTGTGCATGCATTGAATATTTGGAGGCATTATTTGTATGGTGTGCCATGTGAGGTGTTCACGGATCATAAGAGCTTATAGTATTTGTTTAAACAAAAGGAGTTGAACATGATACAGAGGATATAGCTAGAGTTGCTGAAGGATTATGATATTACCATTCTTTATCATCAGGGGAAGGCCAATGGGGTGGCCGATGCTTTGATCCGGAAGTCATCCAATATGGGTAGTCTTGCTTATTTATCAGTTGAGAGCGACCTCTTACTTTGGATGTTCAGGCGTTAGCTTACCGATTTGTGAGATTGGAGGTTTATGAGACTGGAAGTGTTTTGGCCCATACCGTGGCCCATTCTTCTTTGTATGACCGTATTCGGGACAGGCAGTATGATGATCGCCATTTATGTGTTCTTAGAGATAGAGTTAGGCACGGAGATGCCAAGCAGGTTACGGTTGGTGTTGAGGGAGTTTTGAGGATGCAAGGACGGATTTTTGTACCTGATGTGTATGGTATTGGTGCATTGATACTTCAGGAGGCCCATAGTTCCGGTATTCTATTCATCCAGGCGCCCCAAAGATGTACCAGGACTTGCGGCAGCACTATTGGTGGCGGAGGATGAAGAAGGATATTACAGCTTATGTAGCTCGGTGTTTTAACTATCAGCAGGTTAAGTACGAGCACCAGAGGCCCGGTGGTTTGATACAGCAGATTCAGTTTCCCGAGTGGAAGTGGGAGCGTATCACCATGGACTTTGTAGTTAGACTCCCACGGACTCAGAGGATGGTTGATGCAGTATGGGTCATTATGGATAGGCTGACCAAGTCAGCGCACTTCATCCCGGTATCAGTTTCGTATTCAGCTGAGAAGTTGGCAAGGATCTATATGAGAGAGATTGTTAATCTGCATGGTGTACCCATATCCATTATATCAGACCGAGGTACTCAGTTTACCTCCCATTTCTGGAGAGTATTTCAGCGAGAGTTGGGAACCCAGATTGATTTGAGCACCGCATTCCATCGTTAGACGGACGGGCAGTCCGAGCATTCTATTCAGATTTTGGAGGATATGTTGCGAGCTTGTGTCATTGACTTTGGTGGTTCATGGGATCAGTTCGTGCTGTTATCATAGTTTGCCTACAACAACAGTTATCACTCGAGCATTCAGATGGATCCGTATGAGGAGTTGTATTGTAGGCAATGTCGGTCTCCAGTCGGATGGTTTGAGCCGGGAGAGCCCAGATTGTTGGGTTCTGAGTTAGTCCAGGATGCCTTGGACAAGGTGAAGATTATTCAGGATAGACTTCGTATAGCTCAGTCCAGGCAAAAGAGTTATGAGAATTGCAGAGTTCGAGTTTGTGATCGCATAGGGTGGAGTCCTTGAACTATGCGATCGCAGTCGCTTGTTTGCGATCACAGTGATGGGGCATCCCAAGTTCTTCTTCTCGATCACATTCTTTAAGCCGCAATCGCGGAATGTAGGGACCAGACTCTCCGCGATCGCATACCTATTCCCACGATCGTGATGCACATTTTCGCCCAGTTATTTTAAAAGCTCCAAAACAGAATACTATTACGGGATTATCACTTTTTCACCATCTTCTTCCTCTCCAAGACCCCACAGGCGACTCTCAAGCGATTTTTATTCCATAGACACTTGGGTAAGTGATCTTAGCACCAATTTCTTCCACTTTCCTTCCCTAATAACTAGAATCTAGGCCTAGAATCCTAAAATCAAAGTAGAAATTAGGGGTTTTAGGTAGAGTTAGGGCTTTGGAAATTTTGGGTAATTCAACCACAATTTGGGGTCGGATTTCAAAACAAATTATATGTTTGAACTCGTGGAGGTATGGATGATCGGGTTTTGGTCCGAGCCTCGTGCTTGGAACAAGCGGGCCCGGGGTCGAATTTTTGTATTTTTTGAAGAATGCTAGGAAATGGATAATTAGGCTATGTGCTCGATTTATTGAGTCATTATTGATATACATAAGTTAATTATATCTTGATATTGTTGTTCCGGAGTTGAATTCAAATGGAAAGGCGGTGTTAGAGGCTTGATTGCTATTTTTGGACCCGAGGTAAGTGTCTTGCCTAACTTTGGTGAGGGAATAGGTATCGTATTCTATGTGCTAAGTGTTTATCATGTTAAATGCATAGGTGAGGTGATGAGTACCTATTCATTGTGTGTCAAGCATGCCCGTGAGTCCATTTTTGATGAAGTTCTTGTTCTCACTTCCATATCCATTGTATTATGAATTTGTCTCTACTTGGAAGTTGATTGTTGTTGAAAATCCTCGTTGATGAACTTGTGATGTACTGGTTCTATTGAGGACCCAACTATAAAGGATATACTTGAAAAGGATGGTTATAGCTGAGACCATTGCCGGGCAATTTGTTATGATAATGACTGATATTTTCCCCTTGCCGAGTGATCATGATTTGTGATTCCACTATGCTGCATTCCTTGCCATTTTGATAATTTTCATTGCATTTGTGAGGAAAAGTGTGAAGCACGAAGGGTTATGCCGTGCCATGATTTACATTGATTACATCATATATTGCATAGTGAGGAAAAGAGTAACATCAGTACATGGGTATTTAACTGTTTAGAATATTATTCTAGGAACTTGTTGGAGCTGTTAAGGACTTGTTTCCAGAAGCAGAATATAGAAATTGTGTCAGACACATGTATTTAGACAAAAACATAAAGGCAATGTATTAAAGGACTTACTATTGAATGCAACAAGGGAAAGCACTGAGGTGATATTCAATAGATGTATGGATCAACTTGAACAAGATAATATAAAGGCTAGAAAATTGTTTGATCATCCCGAAAGACCATTTTATACGTGGAATACAGCTTTGTTCAAGACAAATACCAGATGTGACATGCTCTTGAACATACTTTGTGGAAGATTCAATAAGTACTTAACTTAATAATTTTATTTGTTCTTCAGTTTTAGGAAACAAATAGTACTATATTGACATGGTTTCATTTTGCAGTTACATACTTAATTAAAGTGACAAAGCAATTTAACCATTTGACAAGTACCAAGGTCTTATCTATCCAAAAATTGGAAAAAAGTTGAACAAAATAAGGCTTGAGGCACTACAATTTAATCTAGAGGTGGACCAAATGCATCAGTTGATGGTCCGGGAGGGACATATATTGTTGATATGATGAGAATGAATTGTACATGTAGGAGATGAGATTTAACAGGATTGCCTTGTCCTCATGCTTTGGTGAGTATTCATGAAAAAGATAAGAGACTTGAAAATTATGTGCATGTATACTACAAGGTTGCAACTTTCAAAAAAATGTATTCAAATTTTATGAATCCAACCAACCCCGAAGACCCTTGGCCAGAAGTGGTGAATGGTGGTGAGGTGCTCCCACCTAAGGTAGTCACAAAGAAAAGAGGGAGAAAACCTAAAGCAAGAAGAAAGGAAGCTGAAGAATGTTGGAGAAAAGAAACAAGCTGAAGCACAGAGGCAAGTTGAAAGACGAGCACAGAAAATAGGTGAAGAAGTTGCTCCAATAAAACTATCAAGAAAAGTCTTGTTCACATCGAGTAAATAATGAATAAGTCGAAGTTGTCGAAGGTGATGGGGGTGCGATAACTATAGAAGCTGAAGTTGCTAATAATGTGCAAGTTCAAGTTGTCGAAGGTGATGGGGATGTCAATACTATAGAAGTTGAAGTTGCTAATGATGT
Source organism: Nicotiana paniculata (assembly GCA_005239505.1). Classification (NCBI taxonomy): domain Eukaryota; kingdom Viridiplantae; phylum Streptophyta; class Magnoliopsida; order Solanales; family Solanaceae; genus Nicotiana; species Nicotiana paniculata. The sequence continues at coordinate 8,286 of ML307775.1, read as the reverse complement.
GAATGATGTACAAGTTGAAGTTGTTGAGGTTATAAGTGATGAAAAGGTTTCCTTCTCTGGTGCGTTGCATGTGTAAAGTGATTAAGGTATTTCGAAAAGATGTAGAATTTTCAAGAAAATAGTCATGAAGGACGATGTTTGCAAAGTCTTAAAGAAGTCTAGGAAGTGAACTATCAAGTTTCCTTTTTGTTTTTGTGCAAACATATGACACAATTTAACGTGTCTTCTTTTGTTTGAACCTGGGGTCATATGACCTTAAATCTCTAGTTTATCTCCATGTGTTGCTTTGTAAATAAATTTTTTTGTTAAGTGGTGTTGTTTATTTAGGCAACATTAGTTCTCCAGTTTGATAACGTATGTAATGTGTAAATATCTAGTATATTTTAGTCCAATATCATTCAGAAAGTAAGATTACCAACTTTTTTTTAAGTGCTGTTACTTATTTAGAAAATATTTGTCATCTTAGCAGGCATGGCTCTAAATGAATTTTGGTGAATCGACTCTTTTTCATAATCAAATTGCAATGAAGAAGGTGAGGTTGAGGGTCAAGTTTCAGGAAGTGTTGCTGCTATACTTACAAGGCCAAAATTTATGGAATAGCTTCTTGATTGTTTTGGGGTGAATTTTTGAAGAAATGAAGTGGTACTTTAGCGTAAAATAATGGGTCTGAGGGTTTTGGTTCAATAGTGTTTATTTTATTAAGTGGACAGTTTTTTATTTAGCGGGTCGGGTCGGGTCGGGTGTATGGGTAAATTATTTATATTTTGATTGAATGTTATTTGATCAAATAATAAAAAAATTCATGTTAATTGCCATGTTATTTTTTACTAGCGGAAAGTTTAATACTTCCGGTTGAGTACTACGTGGGTGCGCTAGGTAAATTTGAGTGACTTTTTTGTTACAAGTTAAAGTAAAGTGATATCATTTTATATAATTCATTGATCATATGCATAATAGAGTCTTATTCTCGATTAAAAAAGGAAATATGTCAAAAAGGGGGATAAACCAATGCACGCATCCAATATAGTGGGATATCTTTGTAAATATTTCAAAACTAGTATGTAGTAATATATAATGGAGTAGCATTGAATTACACCGAAGGGTGCGCTGAGACGCATCATCATTTTTATTTTCCTTTTTCTCTTAATGGAAGTTTGGAGTTTGGTTCTTTTACAATTCCTACGGGAAAAGCTTCCGGATTTTTCTTTATTTCTTACAGGAGGAAAAGGGATTTGACTGCTGATCTTTTGTATAAAACTGAGCCAGTGTGAACAAACGGATATGTTTACCTGTAAAATGGTACAATTAAATTTATAACGTGATTTATAGACAAGAGAATCAATCTAACAAAAAAATATGAACTAAATAAGAAAAAAAAATAAGATTATGAAATGAAATTAAATGAAACACAAGCCTGGCTATGAAATTAGCCTCCCCGATTACAAAAGCGAGAACAATATTAAAGAATAAGTCATTGATGACTGCATAGCGCTTAGCTATAAATGCATATATTCTTTATAGTGGTTTCTGATTAAATGCTACCCGATGTCAACACTTTTAATATTTGTCTTCGACTTCACATGTCATCTTTTTATTCGTCTAATTCTCACTAACCAATTTTCTCGCATACAGATAGTCCCCTTATTTTTCGGTGACAATACTTTAGTGTAATCGGGAAGTAGAGAAAACTCCTTTCCTTCGCGGGCAAGTTTTTGAACAGTTTCTGACATTTCAAAAGACACACGTCTCTCCATATTTAATGATCCGAACACATTTTACCCCACGATTTGAAAAATACTTTCGCCGGTTTTAGAGGTAACCAAGACCACAATTTTTGCCATCTATAACTTCTTCACTACTCTATCTTTTTACTCTTTAGCTTATACAACTTCTTCTTCTTCTTGGAACCCTGCTGCAAATTTCAGCTTTCTTAGACAAAGTTTTCTCACATTTCTACCATCATGTCTTCTGATATTGCTGCCTTCAAAAATTTTGGCCTTCTCTTCAATGGAGGTCCAAAGAAGAATAGAAAAAGAGGTTGATGTCGAGTCTGACCCTTCTACCATAAACATTACCATACCTCTTCACCTAAGCATTAAATCTGACCTTTAAGGACAAAAGGAACCTACAAATCGCAAAAGTGACAGACCATGAAATGTTAATAGGTATTCTTCTTCCATTCGTCCTCCTAGCATCCTTGTCATGAAGGAGAAATGTAATTGGAACAACATTGAAATCCTCACCCCTAGTGAGCTAGAAAGAGTCACTTTCTAAATACAAAGGTTCATGTATTTTTATACATACCATTTTACTTTGGTCCCTTTCACTTTGGGAGTGGGTGAATCCACCCAGTAATCTTAGAATTTTTCCACCGGTACCAAATATGTTTGCACAAGTAGGACCAACTATATGATGTACGGTGACTTGCCTCCGCCATTGTGTTATGAGATCGAGGAAACCCTGACTCTTGCACACATGATGAACCTCTACTACCCAAAGATCTTCCGTGGGGGTGTGCTAAAGCTTAGAAAATGCTGTCATCGTGACCTTCTCACCAGCGTCGATGATGAAAACGCCTGTGGATGGATGAAACAATTCATTATCATCGCTACTAGGGATATCCTCCCGACCACAACACCTACTTTTCCTGAATCATTGAATCTTTTCCGTACGTTTTCAAGTATCATTTTTTTTTCTTCTATTTAAAAACACCTTCCTTCATTGCTAACTTTATATTCACTTTTTCCCATCTACTCATTTGAAACAAAAATGGGTTCAAAATCTAGCCCAATGGGTAAAGAAAATTCTTGATATCACTAAGCCGGAATCCCGAGGGTGGAAAGAAATGGCTCCCAAGTAACGGTGTAAAGCCGAAAATTATGGTAATCAATGGTTCTCCTTCCTTCTTTCTATCTTACAAAACAACTTAAAAACAATTTTATTAACTGTTGTTTGTACCACTCAGGACTTCCGAAGGGATCCGTTTTCTACCCCGACATTGAGGCTCTCGATGCCGAACGGGTGTTATAAAATGCCCTTAACCGGAGGAGAGCTCATGAATCTACTCACTTCCTGTGAAGGTGCCTTCTCCCCAGCCCAAGGATAATAAACCGAAGAGAAAACATACCTCTTAGGCTGAGAATAGAGGGAAGAAATTGAAGAAAGCACCAACGGAACCAACCACAGTGATACTTGATGATGAAGGAGGCGATGATGAAGAGGCTCCCCTTCAGAGAAAAAAATATTCATTAGCTCAACCAAATGCTCTACCAGCACAACTTCAAACTCCATCACCAGAAGAAATTTAAGAGCTCTAGGGGAAATGGAAATGGCTGTAAACGCTTCATCTTATTTTTGAATACCTGCAGTTGCCCCTGGTCAAAGGAGTTCAACCCCTGAACATCCTCCGCCTTCAACTACAGAACCTGCCGCAACCGCATCTCCTTCGCCACCAACTGCTATCTCTCCACCAATTCCAATGATCAAATAATAAATGTTCCTCTCACGGTCACCCGATCATATGAATCTAGGGAACACTTTCCCCTTACCCACTCAAAACCATTGTGGCAAAAAATGTGTCATCCTAAAAGTTTCAAACGACTGCCACATACTTTCCAAGTTTGTGGATCTTGCCAATTGTCTGAAGCCACTGGCTTCAGAAAAAGACTAGATAAAAATGGATTCTCGCTCCAGTGAATGTTAGCTAAACAATAGCATGCAGGTATCCATCTAACTCTCTTCTATCTCTTATTTATTTTTACTAGGCATTAATAATTTTAACTCTAACCTTTTCAGGCTTGCCTTCTTGCTTCTAAGGGCCTGTAAAGTTTGATTTTGGACAGGAAGAGCTTACTTCATAATGAGATCAACTTATAGGTGTACAAAATCAGCTTGTCAAGCGCCTCCCAGTCTTAGAGGCAAAAATTTCTCAAATGGACGATCTTGAGGCCCGGTTTCTACCGTCCGAGCAAGATAGAATGATCCAGAGCCAAGAAGATGCTCAATTACACGAAGACCTTAAAGATGATAAGGCTAAGTGTTCATCGTAACCTTTTTACTAAGTTTGACATCGTAATTAATAAAGGAAACTTTTTGCTTATGTTTTGTGCAAAATATATTCTTTTTCATTTAGCTAACAAAGCTTTGGGATCTTTTCGCATCCGATGGATTTTGATTCCATGCATTAACACTTCCAGAATCAACCATTTGACTATAAGGGTTTCATAAGATAGGGCCCTTGTGTTTGTGGTGCTCTTGAAGAGGATGTTTCTTTTTTATACCAGCACAAGCATTTGGAGTTTTAACTAACTTTAAAACGATAAACAAATTAACTTATCATTCATACAAGAAATACGGTAAAAATAAAAGAATTTTGATTTATATCCCCTATCTTTAAAAGTACATTTACATAAACATTCATTTTCTTACATAAAAAAAAGCTGCCAATACATGTGGCTAACATTGTACAACTTATTTTTACGGGGAAAATCATGCATTTCCCAATCCTGATAAGACATTGATCTCGGTTTTAATAGTCCCTGATCTTCGTAACACTTCTTAGTGTCATCATATATATTATCTCCCAGTGTTCGGATGCTAAGTATGAGAACTCGAACACTTGAAGTTTTTTTTCTACCGATAACTCTTTCTTCGTAGCATGCTTTACATTGTTGTCTGATTAAAACCTTGACAGAAAAACACATCCAGGACAAAAAATTGGTCGAAGGGAAAAAGAGCGCAGCACATACTTTCAGTAGCAACAAAGATCTTCAACACAAATATGTCGCGTTCCAATTTCTTGGCAGTTTAACTCTATCTTGATTTTCTAATTCATATGAACCTTTACCAGTATAGCTCAAATCTGGTAAGGTCTTTCCCAATTCATATGAACCTCCAGCACTAATATCTTTTGAGGTGAGTCACATTCCAATTTCTTGGCAATTTAACTCCATCTTGATTTTTCAACTCATATAAACCTTTCCTAGTATTGCTCAAATGCGGTAAGGTTGCAATTAACTTCCTTGGTGCTTTGGGTTACCTTCCTCAAACCCGAATCCCCAAGTTTTAAATAACGGAGATTTTCTCTGTGGTTGTATACTTTTCCATCCTTTGCTTTTGATAACAACATGATATGGTTCCGAGAACTACTTAAGAAAATCAAGACACTGCAGAAGCTAAAAGAAAAATAAAGAAACAAAAAGACAGAAAGTAGAGATACATTGAATTCAAGAAAGCGTTTCTTGAATTTCAAGAAGTCAATTCTTGAAGTATAATCCTAAAAACAACAATTAGCTTACGAAAAAGTAATCGCCTTTGGTAGAGACTTAAAAACAAAAAATAGATTATGAAACCCGACCCTTTAGAATAACAAGAATAACAATAAGCCTAAACTTATCACTTTTCTTGAATACCTAGAAGTGATCTATGATTTCGAAAAGGGTTTAATCTTACCACGTTAAGTTGAGTCTTGAAGGTTGAAGAATAAATCCAAGAGTAGCCACACACAAGAGTGCAAGAAAAATCTCACAATTTTTATTGATATTGTCTATAATAATCTAAGTCTAAAAATAAATAATACACCCCTTTATATACAGAGGGATCACGAAATTCTACCTAAAAAATAAGGAAAGAAAGTCCTAAACTACTTTGGACGACAAGCCCAAATACCTTAGGAAAAGGAAAATACTAGGAAGCTAAAACCAAGTCATTCTTGGAAATTAATTCCAACAATCTTATGAAAAGGAAAACATAACCTTAACTAAATAGGAAAGCAATAACTATAGTCCCAAAAAATATATGGAAATAAGTCACAAACCAATTTTGGATAGAATTTTGAAAATCTTGAAGAAAATTTGAAAACAACTTGCACTCAGCATCTAGCATGACTATTGTACCCTTCTTGGACATCAAGTAAGTCTTTTTTATGATATAAAAACGTGTCTTTATGTAGGACTTTATGAGCTGCAAGTATTTTAGGAGCCAAATTGGTCCGACAGTGGCCTGATTTGGACCTTCTTTAGAGGATGTTTCTTGGATTTAATCCACCTCTTCTTGGAGATTAATTTGGGCCATATAATTATAACACCTAGATAACTCATATCCTTTATCCTTAAGCTCTTCCTCCCAACTAACAACTTCTTTGATCGCTCCTGAAGTCCAATGACCTTGTTTTGCAACTTTTTAGCTTGAGATCTTGTTAAAGCTCATCTTTGAGATTCAAAACCTTCATCGTTGTCCTTGAATAGGTTTGTGCTTCCTAGGATGCTATCATTCCCCTCTTCTTGAAGAAAAGTTGTCCTCGAATTTCGACCTTGCAAGAAAACGAAGACAGACACTAGTAAATGGCATCCACTAATCTGAAAAAATGGTAAGAATAAAACAAGATAGTGACCCTGTGTCCACTTAACCCAATTAAGAATAATAGGTGTAAGTACTCATCTATAAAGCATTTGGACATCATCATCCAATAAAATTTATGCCTACTTAGATTTTTCCAATAAGAATCTCTCATAAGGTAGTCCAAAATGTTCATGACATTGAAATTACAAAAGATTGATCACGCATCCCTTTAAAACAAGTATCTCTACCACATGTATCAAATAAGATATTTTTATGATATAGCCAAGTATCAATTATAAATCCTGTGGATTCTTCTACATGTAAGTTATTCAAAGAAGCACATAAATTCTCAAATAGGTCAGAAGAACCCATAAATTCCAAAATAAAAATTTCAATACATTCAAGCTCATGATTATAACTTTCCCCAATAATATTCGCAACATCAATGGGTTCTACATAATTTCTCAAACATTCACAGAAAGAGTCAGAGATAGGTTCATCAAAGAGTATTTGATCACTAATGTCACAATAATCATGCAGATCTTCTTTATTAGAAGCAAGGACTTTTACAGGCTCACAATCAACATGACTAGAGGAATGACTTCCCAAAGAACAACAAAACTCACATTATAGCAATTTATCACATGAAAACTCATTAGGCACTTGAATAAGAGATGGAAGAATATTTAACTAATTAGAAAGCCTCTTCTCATAAATTCCATGCCTCTTTCCACCGAATTAGAATGCATATTCATCTATGTCATAGTCAATTTCAAAAGTAGGCAAATTACTCTTGCACTTGAACATAGATATTACAGTTAATGACTTGACATGTGATGCTTGGCTAGAATTCATTATTTTAAGCATTATATACCTTGCATTTTATGTGCTTTAATGATAAAAATACACGTCGTAGGTGCCTAATGGGGTTTATTTAATGTGTAGGTTAATTGGAAACGGAAGCCGAGCTAAATGAGAGCATAAACGTCGAAAAATACGCTCAAGAGTCGAAAAAGAGCAACCCGGGAGAAACCTGGCGTTAGCCAGGCATTTGGCTCTAAAGGCCAGGAGGTGCCTGGCGTTAGGCAGGCGTTACCCTTCAAACGCCAGCCATGGCCAGGCCTTAGCCTGCTAACGCCTGGGTACCTGCTTCAGTGAACTCCGAGTTTTAAAGGTTTTTAAGTGTTTCCAAGTGAAAATAGAAGTCTCTTACACGGTTAGGGTTTATCCCAACCATATAAATAGACCCAAGAACACATCTTTGAGGGGGAGACGTTTTTGGAGAGCAAATACACACACAAGATCATTGAAGGAGCAAGGATTATCAGTTTTCTTCATCTTATTCTAGTATTTTCAATTCATGCAACACTTATGCAATTGTTTGATTATAGCATGAGTGGCTAAACACCCATTGTTCTGGGGTTGTGGTTTATCCATGAATATTGTTATTCGAAATTAATTTAACCTTGAATATAGTTCACTCAATATATGGTTGTTTCGTTAATTCNATGAGTGAATTATATGAAAGGGAGAGTTAATTAGAATGCAATACGAGTGGTGAATAGATCACAACCCTGGAATATTTGTCTCTACTGAATACATAACAATATTTTTGTCACTTGATAATTATTTATTTCATAGAATCTTAGTATTAAATAGTTGCATCCTTGATTTTATTTTGGCTTGATTAGATAACGAAATGAGTGATTTAGCAAGTAGTTTACACAAGTCCTTGTGGGTATGATATCTGGACTTAAAATCTTATATTACTTGTCGACCACGTACACTTGCGTGTGCATTGGGAAATCAACCAACAAGTTTTTTGCGCCTTTGCCGGGGACTTGAATATAGACTACTTTCTACCTACTTGCTTTAATTGTTAAATTATTGAGTCTAACGTCACGTGATTTTTTCTCTAATCTCAGGAACTTCGATTGAATGCGCAGG